>SJYC01071304.1:0-53726 GCA_006408675.1 Madoqua kirkii | reverse complement strand
GAAGCAGAGAAGTCAAATCACAGAAGCCTTAGCCCAGGATAAGACTCAACTCTGACTCTGAACTCAAATGTGACTATTTGTAGGAGTATGTGTTGGGGGCGGGGGTGGAATGGGGGCTCCAAAGAGTCTATGAGCTGGCAGTAGGAGATTTGATGGGAGGACTCAAGTGTGCTCAGAGGGAAATGGAAAAATGAGAATTGTTTGCCCTCAGAAAAAGACCAGAGTTCATATACAAGAGGAAGGGCAAGTGTGGCTCCTTGGGGAAGTCCTGGATTGCTATAGCCGTTCTTTATTACTGTGTGATGACTCAATTCGGTTCTCTTTCAGTGTAAGCAGGATATGGGCCAATCCCATTATCTTTTCCTTGGGTCCTCGTCAGGAGTTAAAATGACATGGGAAGAAGCATCAGCAGACCTTTTTCACTATTGGAAATGCCAAAGCGACTTCCTTCAGATAATTCCTCTCTTTCTCCTAGCTACTTCAGACAGTCAGTATCAGTGTTTCAGTTGCCACACGTCTTTTCTTGCCTCTCCTGTCTCTCCAGTAATCCAAAGAGCAGCATACCCATCATATAAGTAGGTTCTAAGAAATGAAGAAAAGAAAGAAGAAATGAATGGAGGAAAGTAAAGATGGAGGCAAAAAGAGTAACCATAGCTTTATTCATAAACATTATTTATTTATGTGGCTACACCAAGTCTGCTGAATGTAGGATCTAGTCACCTGCCCAGGGATCAAACCCAGGTCCCCTGCACTGACAGCGCAGAGTCTTAGACACTGGACCACCAGGGAATTCCCCATAGTCGTGAAAATACACTTGTAAAAGAATCTCAGCCCGTAAGAATATTTTATTAGCTGGAAAACTGGCAACATGATAATTTCAGAAGACTGAATTTTATGGCCATAGTTTGAAAAATACCTTACACTTCTATATCTACAGTCTGTGCAATGAAAAATATTGTTCAAAATGATATTGAGACAATCAAAAATATTGAATAACCTTCTAAAGACTAAGTTTTACTTTTAAAAATAGAAAATTAGCAAATCCTTATTGGAAAAGTTTTTGTACCATTAACATCAGTTACTATTTTAGTTATCCCTATCAAATTTCCATATCACAAGTAGATTTTAAGCAAGAGAGTTTTTCAACCCACTTAACAACCCATTAAAATTTTTGCAGAGACGCCTACTTTTATAAGAAAATAAGTGCTTTGACATTACAAAGCACAGTAAATATACAAGCTACTATTGTTGCTAGTCAGTTACTAGCTAAAGCAACAGATTGCCTTTCTCCATTCCTCACACTGTTGAGACACTGGAGACTATTTTTAGAGGAAATTACCCATGTCCTTCCCAAGAAGGGATTAATAAAAGCCCTCATTCCTGAGTTGACAGACCCCATATTTGAGAATGCAGCACGCAGTCTTTCCTCCTGGCTTATTTTTCTGTTGGAGCTTCCCTGGTAGCACAGTTGGTAAAAAATGCCTGCCGTGCAGGAGACCCCAGTTGGAACCCTGGGTGGGGAAGATCCCCTGAAGAAGGAAATGGCAAACCAGTGTCTTTCCCCAGAAATACCCGATGGAAAGAGGAGCCTGGCGGGCTGCAGTCCATGGAGTCACAGAGTCAGACACTACTGAGCAGCTTTCACTTTCACTCTGTTTTTCTTATAGCTGCTGCCATTGGAGCACATCAAAAATGGGGATGGGGACACCACTTCATTTTGCCAAATTTGTGGTGCCTAAACACAGTAGCATAAGTTCCTACTAAATCTTAATTTAATACTGGAGACGTTTTTGAATGCATTGATGCTACCCCGGGTGCTCTCTGTCGCTCGATCATCCACACTCTTGCCGAGTTCCAACCTTCCAAGAGGCAGAAAGTTCTTTAACAGCTCACTCAACCATCTGGCCATGACAGCCTCAAGGTTTGAAAAAAAAGAAAATAGAAGAAAACTTATGATTCCAAAAGAATGGGGGACCTTAGCTTTACTCACGGACAGCTATGTACTACCTCACGACTCTTTGTGGCCCCGTGAACTATACAGTCCGTGGAATTCTCCAGGCCAGAATACTGGAGTGGGTAGCCTATCCTTTCCCCAGCAGATCTTCCTGACCCAGGAGTCAAACCGGGGTTTCTTGCATTGTAGGTAGATTCTTTACCAGCTGAGCTATCAGGGAAGCCCTGCTTCTCCCCAAGAATGTTATCCAAAAAAAAAAAAAAAGCCACATTCCTAGCCTTAGGGCACGGGGCACTGGGCTCTTCCTGATGGCAATGTCAGTCATCCTGGACTGTGGCTTCTCCCCTTGCTTTGGTCCTATATTTGCTTGATTGTTTGATTTTTTGGTTGGCTAGTTTGAGAAGGGGGAAAAAATGACCGAATGATTTAAAAATTAATCTTGGAATACGTTGGAGAAGAAATAGTTTAATAAGTTCCTCTACTCAATGTAAAACTAAGGAAAGACATTATTTTACACTTCTTAGAGCAGTAGTTTAATAAAATCAAAGCAAAGGAAACTAAGAATTCCCTGGCAGCCCAGTGGAGTTATGACTTTGTGCTTCCACTGCAAGGGGCTTGATTGGATCCTCAGCTGGGGAAGATCCTGAATGCCATTAATCAAAAAGACACAGTACAAAAATAAAAATAAAAACTAGAAAAAAAAAAAAAAACTTGGTATTTAACATCCTAGGGATTGTCTTGATGTGATAACTGTTTAGAAACAGATCCTGTTTATCACGAAGTTTGCCCCTACTCATCTTTTTCCCATAAAAAAATAGTTATGACTCATAACAAGAACACACCATACACTACAGGAAAATAGATTATAGTTTTATCCAAACCAGCAGTGAGAATAATTTATGATTCCAAAAAAGACATAGACAAGCAGAGTCAGTTTAGAAAAGTGAATCATTTTCATGCAAATGAATCCTGACTTTCTTGATTGCCATCCTAGTCTCCTTTAAATGTTGATGTTTTTAGGGTGGGAAGGGGGAAATGAATTATTGTGGTAAACCAATATTTCCACTTGTTGACTGTGGAATATTTAAAGCACAGCTTAATATGCAACATGTGAAAGAAAGGGTCAAGGGAATACAGCTTAATTGGAATCCATATGATCCAATCAAATCCAAAATGCTACTATTTATAGAAAGGAAGAGATTGTTAGAATGTGCTATTCCATGTCTCTAGATTTTTCAAATTTACTATGAAAATTATCCTTTCTACATCATCAAAATAAATTGTTTGGTCATAGCCATTGTTCCAGGCTGAAGCAATATGAAATTCAGGGCCAATATCAATTTTATTGCCTCAACCCTTTCCACCTCTCAAAACAACCAGCCAATTAGATAATTTTTAAGCAATTAAGTTAACAAAAAAATAATTAAAAATTAGTAAGTTTAAAGAGAAATGACTGTAGAAAAGCATCAGTTGTTTCAGGTTTGATATAGTCACCTGTGGGATAGTTCTACAAAACGAATCAGTAGATGTATTTCCTATCTGTCTTAGTCCATTTGGACTGCCATTACAAAATAACTAAGTCTGGTAGCTGATAAATAACAGTTCTGGAGTTTAGAAACCCGAGATGAAGGCCCCAGAAGATTTGGTGTCTAGTTAGAGCCTACTTAGGGCTGCCTGGTAGCTCAGCTGGTAAAGAATCTGCCTGCAATGCAGGAAACACCAATTCGATTCCTGGGTCAGAAAGATCCACTGGAGAAGGGTTAGGCTACCCACTCCAGTATTCTTGGGCTTCCCTGGTGGCTCAGCTAGTAAAGAACCTGCCGCAATGCAGAAGACCTATGTTCAACCCCTGGATTGGGAAGATCACTTGGAGAAGGGAACGGCTACCCATTCCAGTATTTTGGCCTGGAGAATTCCAGGGACTGTATAGTCCATGGGGTCACAAAGAGTAGGACAGGACTTAATGACTTTCACCTCCCCTTTGAGTGCTCACTTTCTGGTTAATAGATGGTACCTTCTTGTTGGGACCTCTTGTGGTAGAACAGGCTAAGGATCTCTCTGGAGCCTCTTTTACAAGGGCACTAATTCCAATCATGAGGGCTACATCCACATGATGTAATAACTCTATCTCCTAATACCATTACAACAAGCATTAGGATTTCAAGGCATGACTTTGGAAGGGGACACATTCAGACCATAGCACCATCCACTTATGAGTCATCATTTAAATGACTAAATAATCAAAACATAGATTCTGCCATCCTTATTATAAAGCTAACAGCAACAGTGCTTTGAGGGCCAATAGGGCTACCCAATTAGATTTAGTATTTCCATGGGTACTCTTGAGAAATCTATATGCAGGTCAAGAAGCAATAGTTAGAACTGGACATGGAACAAGACTGGTTCCAGATAGGAAAAGGAGTGCATCAAGGCCGTATAATGTCACCCTGCTTATTTAACTTCTATGCAGAGCACATCATGAGAAATGCTGGGCTGGAAGAAGCACAAGCTGGAATCAAGATTGCCGGGAGAAATATCAATAACCTCAAATATGCAGATGACACCACCCTTATGGCAGAAAGTGAAGAGGAACTCAAAAGCCTCTTGATGAAAGTGAAAGAGGACAGCAAAAAAGTTGGCTTAAAGCTCAACATTCAGAAAACAAAGATCATGGCATCCGGTCCCCTCACCTCATGGGAAATAGATGGGGAAACAGTGGAAACAGTGTCAGACTTTATTTTGGGGGGCTCCAAAATCACTGCAGATGGTGACTGCAGCCATGAAATTAAAAGACACTTACTCCTTGGAAGAAAAGCTATGACCAACCTAGACAGCATATTCAAAAGCAGAGACATTACTTTGCCAACAAAGGTCCATTTAGTCAAGGCTATGGTTTTTCCTGTGGTCATGTATGGATGTGAGAGTTGGACTGTGAAGAAGGCTGAGTGCCAAAGAATTGATGCTTTTGAACTGTGGTGTTGGAGGAGACTCTTGAGAGTCCCTTGAACTGCAAAGAGATCCAATCAGTCCATTCTGAAGGAGATCAGCCCTGGGATTTCTTTGGAAGTGAAGTGAAGTGAAGTGGCTCAGTCGTGTCCGACTCTTTGCGACCCCGTGGACTGTAGCCTATCAGGCTCCTCTGTCCAAGGGATTTTCCAGGCAATAGTCCTGGAGTGGTTTGCCATTTCCTTCTCCAAGGGATCTTCCCAACCCAGGGATCGAACCCGGGTCTCCTGCATTGTAGACAGATGCTTTACCGTCTGAGCCACCAGGAATGATACTAAAGCTGAAACTCCAGTACTTTGGCCACCTCATGAGAAGAGTTGACTCATTGGAAAAGACTCTGATGCTGGGAGGGATTGGGGGCAGGAGGAGCAGGGGACGACCGAGGATGAGATGGCTGGATGGCATCACGGACTCGATGGACATGAGCTGAGTGAACTCTGGGAGTTGGTGATGGACAGGGAGGCCTGGCGTGCTGCGATTCATGGGGTTGCAAAGAGTCAGACATGACTGAGCGACTGAACTGAAGTTACATATTCTCTTATAATTTATCATCTCCAGATAGAAAGAAGTTAAAGTTTTATATTATTTTGCAATAATTGCTCTACCATCCCTGGCATCTGTTGTAAATATTAATGTTTTCCAGCTTGTAAAACTGATAAGAAAACATTATTGCCTTTGTAGTTATATAACTTTATAAGTTTTGATACCAAAAAACAAGAAAATTTGAAAATACAGAAGTCTAACTTTGCAAAGAATCAGAGTGATTTAAGTTCTGAAGGAAAATTCTTTATCTATAAAAATCACTACTGAACTAACGTAACTAAGTACTATTTAAGCAGTGCTTCAAAGGGTTGAAAAAAATTAAATATACCTTTGGGTAGCATTTCAAGTGGAGAGGTAACCCTGTGTAAGATTATTTTAGAGCCTCAGAGAAAAGTAGCATATTGTCTTGCTTTTCCCTGTGCAACTTGAAACACTGTACAACACTTACACATTAAGTTAAAAGTGAATTGAGACAACAAATTCATTGCTAAGTTGTTTCTTAAAGCTTGGAAAGACACAGACAGCTAAAGGAGAGGAAAATAATTAAAAGTGAAATTCCCTCTACATTCTAATTTGCAAGACAAAGCTTCAGTCTTACTACAAAGTACTGCATTGTGGTTCTAAAGACACCACACCAGCCCTAAGCCATAACTGTCCTCAGCGCTTCCCCAGACTTCATTGGGTGCCAGGCAACCAGCTTCCACTTGGCACTGCCCTCAGCTTGCACTCCCACAAACTCAGTCAGTAGGTGTATTTCCTATCTAGACTTCCCAATGGAAAGTCTAAGGAGCTCAGGAAAGCAAAGGTAAGGAAAAGCAATCTTTGGGGAAAAAATTGCTGTTTTACATTACAAAAAAAATTTTTTTAATGTCATTCAATATTGTCAAAGTGTCAGTGAAGTAATCACAATGAGAAAAATGAGAACTTTGTTGAACTTTCTCATCCCAGTTTTGCAATTTAATATCGTTTTATTTTGCAACACATTAAAGGGAAAGGATTACAGCATAGTTCAGGACAGGAAACCTCCACAACCTTGATCCAGCCCTACTGGACACTCATAACCACCTACTGCCCACCCCCCAGTCCTGAGCCTGGTTTGAGACGCACCAGCGATGCTATCCAAACAGACAAACTGCACTCCAACCTGGGTGCCTTGGGAAAATCTCGAGCTCTTCCAGTTTCACCCTGGACTGGAGCCAGATTGTAAGCAAATGTGTGAAGGCCCAGTCAACCCTTCTGCTTTGTGTTTCTTTCATTTCCTGTGCAGGAAACAGTGCCAGGAAATCAGCTTTTCCTCCCAGGGTATATCACGTAAAACCTATGGGACTGAAAAAAAAAAACAATTAGAAAAAGAAAAGAAAACTCCAGAACCCCCATAATGAAAGAAATGACAGAGAACATACTCAAAGAAACCAGCCGTCTCCATTCTTTCTAGCACTGGGTAGCTTTAACCCACACCCATATCGATTGTCTTGACTTCAAGAAGCTGTCTCTCTATAAATAAACTGACCAATGTATCTTTAAAACATAAACGGTTTGAACTGTCATAATAAACACTGCAAAATAAATACCAAATAACATCTGGAGGAAAGCTTTGGAGGGAATGGGGTGAGAGAGAGTGCTAACTTTCCTTAGTTCTATTACTAAAGTATGGACTTCATTTTTAAAATTTAGGACATGTTTTCCATTATTAACCAAACACAAACCAAAGATGTACTGATTTTACTTTAAAATCTCACATAAGGGAATACTGTCTGTAACTGTGTCTTTGAACTAAGCTTAGTGACATTTTAACTCTCTTGTTTTCTACTATTTGAAACAGTGTTCACTTATTAAGCCACATTATTTAGATATGAAAATGGTTGGTATTTAGCTCTAATTATTATTGGTAATGTTAGACAAGAAAAGTATCTCCTTTTGCCTTAGGAAACTAAAATCTGCAATGTACTATACTAGGAAAATGTAACATTTTCATCCTAAAGTGTTATTACATTAAATTATTTCTCCTTGCAATGACAAGCAAAAAGACCATGTTCCATCTGCTTCTCATCTGCATCCAACTTGTGGGTAGTGATTCAATTCGGTTAATATTTATAGAGACAGCAACTGGTCAGACACTCTTCCTATGCAAAATCATTACAAGGAATGCTTGAGTCTCTCTAGTGAATTTAAGGATTGCTGTGTGCACACTTGCCCCAGAGTCACCTTGCTTATTTTCTGTAATGCTCTCATACAATTTTTCTAGGTGACATAGTAAGCGTGGTACATCCAATGCCAAAGAAAAAAAAGCACTAGAAATATGTAATTTGTAAGTAAATTTTTATATCTCAAAAAAATCATCATGCTACTTTACAGTAAATAGTAATCAGCTCAATTATTCCAAGCTTATATTCCCTCAATTATTTTTTCTTCCTAGTTCACAAATCTTCACTTTTCTTTTAAATAAGGAAACAAACCTGTTCATTACTAATAGGATGATAAATATTTCTCAAATATGTAAGGATGTTTAATCTCATGTAAGTGTTTTTCAAAAGTACATTTGCTTCTCTTTCCTTAGGGAGTAGAATTCGGCAAAAGATGTTGCTGAAATACAGTTTGAGGCATCATCTTATCTGCTAACAGTCTGCTCCTGATGACACATATTTATTCCATTCTTCACATGTGGCTGAAACTATACCAGCAAAATGAGGAACTCGGTTTTCCTAGTTTTGAAAAAGATACCGTTTAGCTATATCATGAAACAATCCAAATGTACTTCAGAAGAAACGGCCAAGATGGATAGTTACATGGAATCGCTGGAGATCACTGGAAAATAAGTCATCAGACATTTCATTGCTTTTTTTTTTTTTTTCTTTCTCTGATTAACAAAAATGCCAATTTTAGCCAGGCTGCATGAAGGATATTTTACATTCCAGTCTCTTCTATCAGAAACTGTTAAATGTGGGCAGTAGGTCAAATTTACCGAGGCTACAAGTTGTAATACATTTAAGAGACTCTTACTCAGTTTTGATAATTAACCATTCCGTCTCTTTCAACAAACAAAAATACAGCAAACAAAATAAAGATGCATTCATATTGCAAGTTCCAAAAAGAGCATTTGCTTTCCATTCTACAAGATTTTGAGTGTCACAAAGTCAAGCATATTTAAGCAAAAACAAATATCCCGGAGCTCAACAGAAAGGAAGCGGAAGTACAAACGTGGCTGCAGGGATGGGGCGGGAGCGCCACAGTGTTCGCCATTTTTCCATCTCTCTTCCTCCAGTTCCCTTGACTGACCTGCTCAGTGACTCCTGATTCCTGTTTCTCTCCCAGTCAGTAGACCCCCATTCGGCAGCATCATGAAGCACAAAATCCAAATGTGCTGCAGAAGAAAAAGCCAAGATGATTAGTTAGATGGAATCATTGGAAGCTAAGCTAAGTCACTTAAGTCGTGTCCGACTCGGTGCGACCCCATAGACGGCAGCGCACCAGGCTCCCCCGTCCCTGGGATTCTCCAGGCAAGAACACTGGAGTGGGTTGCCATTTCCTTCTCTAATGTATGAAAGGGAAAAGTGAAAGTGAAGTCGCTGAGTCCTATCTGACTCAGCGACCCCATGGACTGCAGCCCACCAGGCTCCTCCGTCCATAAGATTTTCCAGGCAAGAGTACTGGAGTCAGGTGCCATTGCCTTCTCCGGAGGACACTGGGAAATAAGTCTGAGGTTACCTGATGGAGTGAAATTTTGTGGAAAGGGCACAGTCTTTGGAGACTCAAAGAGCTGCAGTTAAATCCCTTTCTGGCAGACTGTGCAATCTTGGAAAAATAACTGAAGTTCTTTTATTCTCAGTATTTTCTTGTATAAAATGAGTATATCATTCCAGACTATGCAGAACTGTTGTCAGGATTAAAGGAAACTTAGTATATGGATTGCAGAATAAATTAATTAAAATAAAATTTTTAAAAAGTGTATGACTTGCTGGGCACATGGTGGGTACTCTGTAAGTTCCTGTCATCATCAAATCTTTTATGTGCTTTGTTTAAAACACTTAGAATTTCCAAATCACTCTGAAATGTACATTTTTATATACAAGCATATTTTCTTGCACTTTACTTCATGGCATTTCACAGATAGTGTGGTTTTGACAAGCAAGATTTGTGACCACCTTGCTTTTCCAGGTGATGGTTAGCATTTTTTAGCAATAAAGTTTTTTGTTTTGCTTTGTAGAGTCTGGCAATGTGTTTCTAAATATTATTTTTTAACTTTATTTTTTTATTGAAGGATAGTTGATTTACAATGTTGTATTTTCAGATGTACAAGAAAGTGACTCAGCTATACATATATATATATATATATATATATTCTTTTTTAGATTCTTTTCCCTTATGGATTATTGCTAAATACTGGGTATGTTTTGCTCTGCTATACAGTAGGTACTTGTTGGTCATCTATTTCATATATAGTGATATGTATATATTCATCCCAAACAATTAATCCCTCCCCAACTTTCCTCTTTGGCAACCATGTTTGTTTTCTGTGTCTGAGGTCTATTTCCGTTTTGTATGTAAGTTCATTTGTCTCATTTTCTTTTTAAAGATTCCACACATAAGTGATATCATATGATATTTGTGCTTGTTTCAAGTCACCCTCATTTTACTTAATAACAGCCCCACAACACAAGAGTAGTGATGCTGGCCATTCAGATACGCCAAAGAGAAGCTGAAAGATGCTTCCTTTAAGTGAAAAGGTGAAAGTTCTCAATAAGGAAAGAAAAAAAAAAATTGTGTGCTGAGGTTGCTAAATTTTATGGTAAGAACAAGTTTTCTATCTGTGAAATTGTAAAGAAGGAAGAAAGAAATTCATGCTACTTTTGCTGTCACACTTCAAACTGCAAAAGTTACAGGCACAGTGAGTGACTAGTACTTAGATAAGATTTTAGAAGGCATTAAGTTTGTACAATAAGACATTCAGAGAGAGAGAGAAAGATCATATTCATTTAATTTTTATTACAGTATATTGTCATAATTATTTGATTTTATTATAAGTTATCATGGTTAATCTTTTACTGTGCCTAATGTATAAATTAAACTTTATCATAGGTATGTATGTGTAGGAAAATAACATAGTATATATAGGATTTGATACTATCTATGGTTACAGGCATACTCTTGCCTGGAAAATTCCATGGACGGAGGAGCCTGGTAGGCTGCAATCCATGGGGTCGTGAAGAGTCAGACACGACTGAGCGACTTCACTTTCACGCATTGGAGAAGGAAACGGCAACCCACTCCAGTGTTCTTGCCTGGAGAATCCCAGGGACGGCAGTGTCTGGTGGGCTGCCGTCTATGGGGTTGCACAGAGTTGGACACGACTGACGTGACTTGGCGGCGGCAGCAGCAGCAGCAGCGATTTCAGGCGTCCACTGGAGGTCTTGAGATGCACCCTCTATGAATAAGGGGAGACTACTGTAGTTCTTTGACGGTGAAACAAGATAGCAAGGAAATGATAGAGTCATAGGCCATGAGAAGACTCTGGCATAAAAGAGCATACATATGCTGTTTGCAGAACTCCAAGTACCTGTTGTGTTCTCTGGCAAGAGATTTGGTGGGTGTGTGGTCAGGGAATAGATGACAAATGGCCTTATATGCTATGTGAAAGACTTGGAACTTCATCTTGAAAAGTGACAAGTCTGGGAAAGGTTGTGAGAAAGGCAACAGAATCATTCTATTTGGCTTACAAAGATGACTTTGGTAACAAAGAAAGGACAGAATTTTTAAAAAGAACAAACAAAAGAAACCTCAGACGAGCAGTTCAATCTCTGAGTCAGGAAGATCCCCTGGAGTAGAAATGGCAAGCCACTCCAGCATTCTTGCCTAGAAAATTCCATGGACAGAGGAGCCTGGTGGACTACAGTCCATGAAGTCACATAGTCACATATTACTGAGAGACTGATTACGTGCAATAAAATTGTATTCAGTTTAGTTCAGTTCAGTTGCTCAGTCATGTCCAACTCTTTGCGACCCCATGAATCGCAGCACACCAGGCCTCCCTGTCCATCACCAACACCGGAGTTCACTCAGACTCACGTCCATCGAGTCAGTGATGCCATCCAGCCATCTCATCCTCTGTCGTCCCCTTCTCCTCCAGCCCCCAATCCTTCCCAGAATCAGAGTCTTCCAATGAGTCAACTCCTCGCATGAGGTGGCCAAAGTACTGGAGTTTCAGCTTTAGTATCATTCCTTCCAAAGAAATCCCAGGGCTGATCTCCTTCAGAATGGACTGGTTGGATCTCCTTGCAGTCCAAGGGACTCTCAAGAGTCTTCTCCAACACCACACTTCAAAAGCATCAGTTCTTCGGCACTCAGCTTTCTTCACAGTCCAATTCTCACATCTATACATGACCACAGGAAAAACCATAGCCTTGACTAGACGGACCTTTGTTGGCAAAGAAATGTCTCTGCTTTTTAAAATGCTATCTAGGTTGGTCATAACTTTCCTTCCAAGGAGTAAGCGTCTTTAATTTCATGGCTGCAGTCACCATCTGCAGTGATTTGGGAGCCCCCAAAATAAAGTCTGACACTGTTTTCTCATCTATTTGCCATGAAGTGATGGGCCCAGATGTCATGATCTTCATTTTCTGAATGTTGAGCTTTAAGCCAACTTTTTCACTCTCCACTTTCACTTTCATCAAGAGGCTTTTGAGTTCCTCTTCACTTTCTGCCATAAGGGTGGTGTCATCTGCATATCTGAGGTTATTGATATTTCTCCCCGAAATCTTGACTCCAGCTTGTGTTTCTTCCAGTCCAGCGTTTCACATGATGTACTCTGCATAAAAGTTAAATAAGCAGAGTGACAATATACAGCCTTGAGGCACTCCTTTTTCTATTTGGAACCAGTCTGTTGTTCCATGTCCAGTTCTAACTGTTGCTTCCTGACCTGCATGTAGTGAACTCAGAAATACACAGAGCCTGAATTAATGCACAGAGAAGGTGAGGGAGAGGAGAGAATAGATATGAGACATCATTTGAAGGTAGGAGCCACAAGAGGAAGCTGGCAAGTGAAGTGAATCCATGTGTCTTTTGGTGTGTCTGAGGTTAGTGGTATCACTACACAGAGAATTGACCGTAGGCACAAGTGGATTGCCTGCTTGCCTTGCTGATGTTGAAATGTGTGAAGCATTCAGTGGGGATGAACAGAAGGGATTCTGAAATACAAGTCAGTCCCTTTTAGAGTGTGTAAAATGAAATATCAAATTAGAAGTAATCATCTAATAAATAAACCAGAGGGCATAGGTAAGTGGATCTGAGCAAAATACACTAAAAGAAAAGGAAAAAGGTTGAACACACTTCGCAATATTTAGGACTTCCCTTGCGGCTCAGCTGGTAAAAATCCACCTGTTATGCAAGAGACCTGGGTTCGGTCCCTGGGTTGGGAATATCCCCTGGAGAAAGGAAAGGCTACTCACTCCAGTATTCTGGCCTGGAGAACTCCATGGATCATATAGTCCATGGGGTCAGAAAGATTCAGACACGACTGAGCGATATTTAAGAGATCCCATAGAGGAGGAAATGGCAACCCACTTCAGTATTCTTGCCTGGAGAATCCCATGGACAGAGGAGCCTGGCAGGCTGTGGTCCATAAGGTCACAAAGAGTTGGACAAGTCTGAAGGGACTTAGCACACATGCACAGAGAAAAAGAAAGTCAGACTGAGAGGTAAATAAAAAACAAAGAAAGTAACAACACAGAAAAGTTACAGGCGGGAATCAAAAGAAGGTGTGATGATATAAAAAACTACAACAAAATCAATTAATCTAAAGACCCTGTGTTGCCATGATTTGCCAGAACTTGTTTCCTCAAAATTATACCAATAGAATTCAAACCTCAGTGTGTTTTTTATTTATTTATTTTGCCACAGGGCGTGATATGGGGGAGCTTAACTCCTCAACCAAGGATAGAACCCATGCCCCTATAGTAGAAGCCAGAAGTTTTAACCACAGGACCACTAGGGAAGCCCCAGATCTCAGAGTGTTGAGAACAGAATGGGAGGCAGGGATCTGCAGATGGAAAAGGGACAGAGACAAAGCAATGGAAAAGCTCTCCTCTAGTAGATGAGAAAGGGAACTCTGAGCAGGACCCACACAAAGTCAAGTTATCCTTTTCTAGGATCTGCTTTCCAAGAAAGAAATTAGACTAGAGCATGTTCTGAAGAAGGCAGTGGCACCCCACTCCAGCACTCTTGCCTGGAGAATCCCAGGGACAGAAGAGCCTGGTGGGCTGCCGTCTATGGGGTTGCATAGAGTCGGACACAACTGAAGTGACTTAGCAGCAGCAGCAGCAGCAGAGCATGTTCACCTGCTAAAGCAAAGGAGAAAAAGGCATTTCCTGACTTAAAAGACAGAAAGTATAATTATTAACTAACCTGTAATAAAAGTAAAAGTGCAACTTTAAATATTGTAATAAACACGGTGGACAAATGGGAATGTAAACAGCATTTCCAATTTAACATTCTTCTCCCAACATGTCTTCCAGCTCTCTCAAATCCTCATATCATTTCATAATTCTAAGCAAGATTTTTTTTTTGGTCTTTTCCTTTGTCTCTTTTCCCTTAAAAGAATGCATTTGATAATACTATTTCATCTTAACTGATTTTGCTATCCAAAAATCAATCTGTATCACTGCCCTCCTTAACACTTAGGTCAAGCTTCTCAACTTTTAGGCAATATTGCCTACTCAACATTTTGCCCAAAACTTGCATATACTACATTAACTTCTACTTTCTTGTATGTTACTTGTAAATGAATTACAAGTAAAATCAAAACTGGATGTGAGTCCTTTTAAAGATATTAAAGACTACAAAATATGAAGTTTAATAGTAAAGTATAAAAATATAAAGTATGTTATTAACATCACTTTAAGGTTGACTTATCTCCTCTTTAGTCATAAGTCAGTGTTTGAATCATGAATACAAGTGGTTGGCAAGAAAAAAAACTGTTCAAGTCAACTTATCAGTACCTAGGAGGAGATCTTTACAAGGAAATATTTAATAGGTATACTTTCTATGAAGCATAAATGTTTGGTTTCATAACTGTTTTCCTATTTTCAGATATAGTCAGCAGCAGTACAATGTAGACAGTTCTGTTTAATGAAACCAGTTTTATTTTGTTGCAGTTTGTAACTCTTTCACATATTGGCACAGTTTCATCTATTCAATTAAAAATTAGATGTTTTATTAATGTGTTTATTTGCTGATAGGAAGCATCTTGTGTTCAGTATATTCAGCAAAAAATCAGGCTAAATTGTCTCCATTAACTTATTTGATGTCTAAAAACAGAAACGTAATGTTTATTGTATAGATCCAGTGATAAATATGGAATTTTAGTTTCTGCTGGATAGAAACTCAGCCAGTAAAAATCACATATCTTCACAGTTTCTCCTAAATAAAAAAAGAGAAAAACTTGCTCTCGAGTCTGATTTAAAATTTTTTCTTAAATGTTGTATATTCTTTTGAAAAACAATATCAATTATGTCTTATCACATCTTCAAAACCACACATTTTTATGAATGGTTTTGTTCATGTTATTTGTTATTTGTTCATGTTATTTTCAAAACATATTTTCTGCCACAAGGAACAAGTGTAGAATCTGAAGACTACACTGAAGTCATGCATTTATATCTAAATGAATTCTAAAACTAATATTAAGCTACTGACACAGAAGCAAGAAGACCAGACATCACACTCAGGGGAGACTGTACAGGCCACCATGGAGTCACCACAGCTCTCAGACCTCAGGCTCCGCCTTGCAAAACACTCTTTCCCTTTCCTATCTTGTTTCATAATTTAGGAGATTTTTGCTTTTTTGTTTGTTTGCTGTTTGCTTTGTCTTTTAGAGTCTTTAAATAAATTGGGGAAATTTCATACACCGTGTCTTGAATTTCAACAGAGTTTCTCTGGATATTTTCATGAATAAATTTACAGCTGTGCTGTGTGCTGTGCTCAGTCACATCCAGCTTTTTGTGACCCCCCCTGGACTGTGGCCCTCCAGGCCCCTCTGTCCATGGAATTTTCCAAGCAAAAGTACTGGAGTGGGTAGCCATTTTCTACTTCAGAGGATCTTCCCAACCCAGGGATCGAATCCGGGTTCTTGGGTCTCTGGCATTGGTAGGTGAATTCTCTACCACTGTGCACCTGGGAAGCCTATACATTTACTGAAGTGGCTACAGTGAGATGGATCTCTGTCTAGCTGAGCAGCTTCATGGAAGAAATATTGATAAAATTTTGTATCAACCTGCAGGTTCTATGATAGAGCACTGAAGTCTATGTCCTTCATCCTTTGCTGTTATTTCATCTCAATAGCTTGGATGAAGCTAAAGAAACCATGCTTCTCCAAATCTAAAAGAGAGAATGCTGAGAGATGTAAATGATGATTTGGATGAGAAAATAAACATTGTAAAACAGTCAAACTGGAATGACAGGCTGGGACCAAAAAGATAAAATCGAGAAGAAAAGAAAGCCTAGACCTACATTAAAGTAAAGCAAACTACAAAGGAGCAAGGGAATTAATAGCCACTGGCATGGAAAAAAGTCAACCCAGAGAGGTTTTAGTTGACCACAAGCTTCAAAGGGATTAAGAGTTTGATATGGTACAGAAGGGAGCTAATGAAGGACGGTGCTGTGGACCAGCCACCCTCGGGGATGCTGCCGCTATTTTTACCTAAAGGGCAGGTCTTGGGAATTAGCTAACCTTAGTGTCTGCATACCTGGGCTAGGATGTCTTCAGAGACCGGTGGTTAAGTCCCATTATCAGTTAGTTGAATCTTGAAAAGTGACAGATCGCTTGTGCTCTCAAGCCACTGCCTGCTCAAGTTCACCCCTAACCTCAATGGGGAAACGGGAAGCCAGTGAACCCCAGAACACAGGTGGGATTGTCTCAGAAGGGATCGAATCTGTACCCTCTCCATTGGGAGGCAAAGTCTTACCCACTGGACTGCCTGGGAAGTCCCTCCTGTTTCTGTTTTTAAGTTTTAACTGTTACCAGTCCAAGCTCACCCTGCTCACTGCATAACAGGCCAATGAATCTGAGAGACAACGTGTAAGGGCAAAGGAAAAGGACTTTACTTGGAAAGCAGCTGACTGAGAGGGTGGCAGGCTAGCACCTCAAAGTAACCATCTTGTAGGGGTCTGGATGCCAGATTCTTTTATAGAGTCAGAGGAAAAGCAATGAGGAATTAAATTCAAAAGGCAGAAAAGAGAGGGAGAGGCAGTGGGGAGGTAAAGTACTAAAAGGTCTTCAGTCTTGCAAAACATCTCCAAGGGAGCGGCCAGCCTTTGAAAAGGGTGTGTTAATCTCTTCTATTCACAGGTGGGTAGGAACAAATAATGCTTCTGTAAGCTAAACAAAGACACTTTACAGTCAAGCAGATGGCCTGGGTCTTCTGAGGCAGGCTATTATGTACGATTATACAAAAGTATAATGATAATAAGTATGACTATACAAAAGTCGGTGATAGCATCACCAACTTGATGGACATGAGTTTGAGCAAGCTCCGGGAGTAGGTGATGGACAGGGAAGCCTAGTGTACTGCAGTCCGTGGGGTCCCAAAGAAAGAGACACGACTGAGCGACTGAACTGATACAAAAGCAAGGAAAAGTAAGTCAAAGGAGCAGTTTTCATCAGGAAGACAGAACTGGCTTCCTCCCTGCAACATAACTTCTTAAAACTCAGGACCTTGAGCATAATCATGCTTCACACAAGCAATTGCCATTTTCTGATTCCAACTTACTCTCCACATGCTTACCAAAGGCTTGAGTTTATCAATCATAAGGTTAGATTTTTGCCCCCATTTCTACTGCATTTTGGATGACTGCCAATTCTGTGTAGACAGTATACCTAACACTCCAAACCCACTGTCTATATAGCTCTGTATGGACATCCTGGACCATATACCACCTAGAATTCTTTATACTCTATGGTGATCTATACTTTCTGCTCTCTCAGCTTGTTGGTCCACAAAAAGTATTCTTAGATCTCAATAAGAACTCTAATCCTTGGTCCATCAAGTTATCTTAATCTTTAATCCTTCTCCTTTATTCATTAAATTATTCAACTGAGCTTTATTTTCCTCATTTGTAAATGAGAGTAGTAACACCTATATCACGTATTTGATGGGAAGATTAGCAATAACTTATGTAAAATGCATAATATTACTCCTTGCTAAGTGTAGACATTAAATAATCATTATCAACTTCAACCTGTCTGTCAGGGGGAGTTTGTAATTTCCTTGGTTCTGTCTCACTGCAGGAAAAATTTGAAGCAACAAATGAATCGACGTTACAACTCAGTTTTATTAGGAAAACCAAAGGATAGTACACCCTTGAGGAGTGAGGGTGGGCCGACCCAAAAGACAGAAAAGAGAGGCCCCTGGCTCAGTTTTGGCTCCTCTTTTTATATGTTTTTTCCTCCCTTCCTGATCCTGTCCTGTGTAAATTGGGCTAGCCTGCAGGGCTGTTTGTTTCACCTGAGGTCCTCACTCCGTCTTCGGACATTCCTTTGTTCTATTTTCACTGGCTTTTCCCTTCTTTGTCTTCTAGCCATCGTCATTCTGGACTCCTTTTTCCTATTTTAACTATCTATAGCACCCCACTCCAGTACTCTTGCCTGGAAAATCCCATGGACGGAAAAGCCTGCAAGGCTGCAGTCCATGGGGTCGCTGAGGGTCGGACATGACTGAGTGACTTCACTTTCACTTTTCACTTTCACCCATTGGAGAAGGAAATGGCACCCCACGCCAGTGTTTTTGTCTGGAGAATTCCAGGGACGAGGGAGCCTGGTGGGCTCCCGTCTATAGGGTCACACAGAGTCGGACACAACTGAAGGGACTTAGCAGCAGCAACACATCTAAACTTCATAATTTATTACTTAAAAGATCTCTTGCCAGAACTCTCAGTGCCTTTGCCCCTTATCCTTCTTCTGCACCTAATTAGCAAAACTCTAGCCCAGGATCAACCAGTCACTCTTTTCTTGTCTCTGGCTGCTGAGCACTGCTAAAAACAAATGCCACAACCACATGGATTGATGCCATTACAAATTCATGGTTTCTCACATCAGTCTAGCTATTAACACCACACAGTAAAATCTCTACCTCTAGTCCACTTCCTCTCTCATTTCCCACAACAGTATTTTCAAACCTTCACCACTCTGATCTTTCCCATCACTCTAAGTAAATGAGCCCTTCTTTAGAGAGAAAAATAGAGACCATCACATAAGACCATTCTCCACTCCCTGTGTCTCCCCACAACACAACCAAATGTAAATATATGTAAATATAGTTAACACAACCCTTACCTTTTTCTTTATATTTTAGCTAACTGGTTGCCCTTCTGCCTTTCAAATCCTTCCATCTGCTCTTTGAATCACATCTTTCCATTCCTTTGGGAACCTTACTTAAGTCAAGTGTTCTTCCTTTCTTCTGTACTTTTGGCTCCTCTTTGTCTTCCAACATGCCCTATCTCTATCTGCTAGTGACCACTATTGAATCGACTTAGCAGCAGCAGCAGTAATCGCTTTACTTTTTGTGGCTCAACCAGTAAAGAATCCGCCTGCAGTGCAGGAGACTGGGGTTCAATCCCTGGGTTGAGAAGATCCCCTGGAGAAAAGAAAGGCTACCCACTCCAGTATTCTGGCCTGGAGAATTCCACAGACTTTATAGTCCACGGGGTCGCAAAGAGTTGGACATGACTGAGTGACTTTCACTTTTCCTCTGAGAGCCAAGTTTCTCCAAAGAGTGATATATATTTACCACCACTTTCCCACTTCCTGACTGTCTAAATCACTATATAGATGCTTATTCAGTTTCACTAAATGAAATCTTACAAATATCTTGCTAAAAACAAAAGATGTTTCAACCCTTAATTTACAGGACTTCTAGACTACTCTTGATGCTATACATCATCTTTCTCCTTCAAATTCTTTCCTCATATGATTGTTATGACATCACTGACTCTTGATTTTCCTCCTTTATCTCCTGTTGACTAAAAAAATGCACAGCTTGAGAGTTGTGAGTTAATTTTTATTTGAGGCAAAATGAGGATTGCAACCCAGGAGGCAACACCTCAGATGGCGGTGAGAGATTGCTCCAAAGCCTCAGTAGGAGTAGGTCAACATACAAGGTTGTGGTGAAGGAGGAATTCAATATCAATAAGCACTCATTTTACAAAAGGTTTTTTGCTAGTCATGAGGAGCTGATGTCATCAAAAAGGGATTTACTGCTTCTCTAGATATGAGGAGATACAAGGATTGAGATAATAAAATCTGTTCCTAAAAACATCCAACTAACTAAAGACCTGTCCCACCAGATTCCCTGGAGCACAGAGTGCATCACTCCACCCTGAACTCCCTCAGGGGTTGTTGAAGGTCAACAGCTATAGCAGCTCTGGGTTCAATCTCAGTAGAAAAGAAAAGAAAGAAAATCGCAGAGTTGTGTCCGACTCTTTGCAACCCCATGGACTGTAACCTTCCAGGCTCCTCTCTCCATGGGAGTCTCCAGGCAAGAGTACTGGAGTGGGTTGCCATTTCCTTCTCCAGGGGATCTTCCCAACCCAGGGATTGAACCCGGGTCTCCCACATTGTAGGCAGATGCTTTACCATCTGAGCCACCAGGAAGTCCACCAGGAATCTCAGTAGAGGCAGATGGCAAATGCCTTTGTTGTTCAGCAGTTGGCAATGCTCTTGGCAAGTGCCAATTTGTGCTTGACACTCCCTTAGAGAAAATCTCATTTATTTATAGGATTTTAACTACCATTTAACACTGATACTCCAACATCTAAATCTCCAACCCTGATTCCCTCCAGATCCATGTAGCTAATGAATACTTGAAGAAAAACAAACAAGCAAGCAAACCAAATGTCTTGACTTGGATGTCCTATAGCACCTCAAATTTATTATGTTCCACATTGAAAGCAATGCTCTTGCAAGTGCCAACTTGTGCTTGACACTCCCTTAGAGAAAATCTCATTTATTTATAGGATTTTAACTACCATTTAACACTGATACTCCAACATCTAAATCTCCAACCCTGATTCCCTCCAGATCCATGTAGCTAATGAATACTTCAAGAAAAACAAACAAGCAAGCAAACCAAATGTCTTGACTTGGATGTCCTATAGCACCTCAAATTTATTATGTTCCACATTGAACTCACTTTCTTGCTCCCTCCTTTAAATTTCCTCACATTTCTTTTTTTCCTGTTTTGGCAAGCTGCCCACCCATTTTCTTAAGTCAGAAACTACATTCAACCTTCACATTCATCTGATGATTAAGTCATCTCAATTTTTTTCCTTAATATTCCTTAAATCTATAACTTTGTTATTATTATTATTATTCCATGATCACTATCAAACATTTGGCCTTCTATGTGGTTTTCTGCAAGATATTCCTCACTGTGTCTGCCAAAAGTCATTGGAGCCACATTCAAATAAATATTGCTGTCATCTAAAAAAAAAAGATGCACAGTGTGACAGTGCAAGTTAAGTTGTATTTGAGGCACAGTGAGGACTGCAGCTTGGGAGACAGCACCTGAGATAGCTTGGAGAAACTGCACCAAGAAGACAGTGGGGGAAGGTCAATATATATGACTTTTGGTGAAGAGGGAGTTCAGTGCAATCAAGCACTTATCTTACAAAAGATTTTCTGCTAGTCATGAGGAGCTGATGTCACCAGTAAGGGATTAAGTGCTTTTCTAGATACAGGAGTTGCAAGGATTGGGATCATGAAATCAGTTCCTGAGAATATCCAACTGTCTAAAGACCTGTCTCACCAGTTTCTTTGGAGCACAAAGTGCGCCACTCTCCACCCTGAACTCCCTTTAGGGCATGTCAAAGGTCAGCACAAGATTCAGTCTTCACAGAGGCAGATGGCAAATGCCCTTGGCAAGAGCCAGTATGTAGTTGATGTTGTTATTCATTCTTTTTTACTTTCATATGTAAGTACTTATGGTCCCTTTGCCTCTGAACAGTCTAGAGAGACTTCTCTGTTAATGCAACTCTGTCCACGCGTGGCCCAGTGAAGCTTGTTCTGTGTTACTGTCTCTCCTGAGCATATTTTTTCCTTGATGAGCACCAGATCATCTAACCTGGACAGTGCCCACACTATCTATACTTTTTTTAGGATAAAACCCAATCTTTTTTATCAGAGCATGTCAGAGAATTCATCATCTAGCTTGTTTCTCCAGCCTCACTTCTTGTAGATTCTTTTCTAAGTACCTGCTACAATCCAACAGTAATTTACTAATTGCAATTCTTCAATTGGCCATATTCTCTCACGTTTGTCCTATGATAGCCTCTTTATTGGGGTAATGAAATAATATTCAAATATGAGTAGAAAAAGTTAAATCAACCAAGATTAATAACAGGTTAGTTAACTGTTAATACACTTGATCTTAGCCAAAAAGGCAGGAAATGGCAATCCACCCCAGTATTCTTGCCTGGAGAATCCCATGGACAGAGAAGCCCGGCGGCCTATAGTCCATGGGGTCGCAAGGAGTCAGATCCGACTGAGCAACTAACAGTACCTATTTATGCTGTATTCCTCAGAGAGTCAAGCCAACAAGCATTCATTTATTTCTTCAACAAATGGTTAGCACATATATACTGTGTGTTTGGCATTATTCTAGGTACTCTGGGTAGATCCGTGAATAAAGTGGACATGCACACCTGTACCTGTGAAGCTTCATTCCAGAGGGATTATGATGGCAGTTGGTAATTTTAAATAGATTTCAGAGAAGATTTCAGGGAGGTGATCCGTGAGTGAGTTTGAGATTTTATTCTGGAATGAATGGGGAGCCACTGGAGGGATTGAGCAGAGAAGTGCCTTGATCTGACCAATATTTCAATGGAATGACTCTAACTTTGAGAATAGATTTGGACAAAAAGCAAGGGAAGCAGCTGATAAACAGCGGTGTCTTAGAATAGGGTGAGAGCTGTGGAGCTGGTGATAGTGTTTTGAAAACAGAGCTAGATTTGGTCATAGGTTATAAGTGGGAAGTGAAAGAAACAGAGCAGTTTGAATGACTCCAGTATGTTTCCGTCTCAGTATGTGGAAAGGCGGAGTGGTTGCCAGCTGTGATAGGAAATACTGCAGGGAGGGTCTTAGCATTTATTCTTTCTTTTCAAGTTTAACCTTTCTCCTCAATGAACAGTAATTGTCACTGTATACAAAAGCTTTGAAAAATACCTTGTTCCCTAAACAAAAAAATAATCCTAACAAAGCAATCCCATCTCAAATTGTACAGTGAGATAGTGACAAGTTGTGTGGATCAGTGTGTTCTAGATACTCTGATATCCCATATGGTCTAAAGCACACTACAATCCAAACTGCATCCTTAATAAGTGAGTCACAAACAGGAATCGTTTAAGACTTGGAAAAAATACAATATAAATGCCAGAGTGGATTTTAAGATTTATTATGAAAAACTGATTTTTCTTTAGCTCTGTTTTATACCATTTTTCCTCTTCATCCTCTCTTCCTCTCTTCTGTTACCTTCTATTTACTTTGCTATTCTTTTCTCCTTTCTAAAATGGCGTTTTTTTCTTGGTTTCTCTTTGATCTGTTAAATTTTCAAAACATCGGTTTTACCCTTGAGTTAAAATGTGATTTTGAAGCGTGTGTGGATGAAACTCATCCAAATTCATCACGTCTTATTTTCATCAGCCTCATTCTATTAGTGATACAAAAGACCTAAATCTACTACAAAACTTAACTGGTAACAGAGAGGCACTGATAATTCTTTTCACTGAGAGTAGGTGAAATAGGTATTTGCCTTATTTGCTCAAGCAAAGTACACACACTCTTTTAAAAATAGAAAGTCCCAGGGTAAGGATAATCAAATATTTATGTCAGCCTGAAAAAAAAAAAAAAAAGAAAGAAAGCATAAATTTTAAAGCCAGAAGACTTGGGAACTACACATTATAGCTTATAAGCTGACTTCGGGCAAGTCATTTAATCTGAGTCATATGAGGTGTAAAGCATCATTCTGTAGTTTTTGCCTTTCTTTTCTTCCTGTTTTCCTTATTTTTCTCCTCCCTTTCAATCTTTACTTTCTTCCACTTCCTCTTTCTACCTCTTCTCTTTCTCTTTCCCTTCCTTCTTTCTTCCTTTCCTCCTTCTTCCTATTATACTTCATGCCATATAGAATTTAAGGCATATTTCAAAACAAACATACTGAGTAAAAAATATAAAAATGAAAATAGGAGTAAGAAGCCAGGAGTACAAATAAGTAACCTAAAAAGCACTGACAGAGCTATAATAGTTTGCGACCCGACGGACTGCAGCACGCCAGGCTTCCCTGTCCTTTATTATCTCTTGGAGTTTGCTCAGACTCATATCCATTGAATCAGTGATGCCATCCAATCGTCTCATCCTCTGTCATCCTCTTCTCCTCCTGCCCTCAGTCTTCCCCAGCATCACGGTCTTTTTCAATGAGTTGGCTCTTTGCATCAGGTAACCAAAATATTAGTTTCAGCATCAGTCTTCCCAATAAAAGTTGAAAAGATTTGGCTTACTTTACTATGCTATAATTAGATTAAAGATATTCAATCAACACTGTCATCTGCATAGAAGCAATTACACCACTTTATGGAAGTGTTTGCAGCCTCAGTTCTCAGTCTACTCCATCACTTTCATATGTGCATACATGATGGGGTAATTTCCACCTCTAATATGATCTTTCTATTAAACTCTCCCCATCCTTCCCTACACTTACTAGGTTGGCAAACACTGACCAGTTGTTTAACCTCTCTGAAGTCAGTTTCATTATCTGTAAACAGTAAAGTAAAAACATAAATCTGTTAATCTCCCTGAGAATGAAGTAACATATGTAAAAGTGTTTGTCATAGTTCTCTGTTATTATATACAATATTGTCATATACCTAGAGGCTTAAAACAACACAAATGTATTATTTCGAATTCCCCAGGATGAATTGTCTTGGCATAGCTTAACTGAATCCACTGCTCAGGGTCTCATAATACTGCAGTCTAGGTGCTGGTCTTGATGCTATTCTCCTTTGGAGCTCAGGTTTCTCTTCCAAATTTAGTCATTTATGGGAGAACTCAGTTCCTTGCAGTTGTAGGACTGAGGTACCCATTTTCTTTCTAGCTATTGACTGGTGATCAAAAGCCATTCAAATTTCCTTGTCATGTGTCTGCCATAATGAGTCCACAATACCTTCTAGTATATCTTCTGATATTTCTTACATCTTTTAAGAGCTCACTCAATTAGGTCAAGATCACTGAGAATGTCAACTAAAAATATAGTCACAACCTGAAAGTAGAGAGGTATTTTATTTGGTAGGAATGTTAAGGACCCTGAAGCAAGGAGATAGCATCTCAGTAAGTGACTTCCTGGTGGCTCAGATGAATGGTCTTGATGCTATTCTCCTTTGGAGCTCAGGTTTCTCTTCCAAATTTAGTCATTTATGGGAGAACTCAGTTCCTTGCAGTTGTAGGACTGAGGTACCCATTTTCTTTCTAGCTATTGACTGGTGATCAAAAGCCATTCAAATTTCCTTGTCATGTGTCTGCCATAATGAGTCCACAATACCTTCTAGTATATCTTCTGATATTTCTTACATCTTTTAAGAGCTCACTCAATTAGGTCAAGATCACTGAGAATGTCAACTAAAAATATAGTCACAACCTGAAAGTAGAGAGGTATTTTATTTGGTAGGAATGTTAAGGACCCTGAAGCAAGGAGATAGCATCTCAGTAAGTGACTTCCCTGGTGGCTCAGATGATAAAGCATCTGCCTACAACGCGGGAGACCTGGGTTCGATCCCTGGGTTGGGAAGATCTCCTGGAGAAGGAAATGGCAAGCATCTCAGTAGCCCTGAGAAAACTGCTCCAAGGAAGCTGGAGCGGGAATCAGTCTATATACACGTTTGCAACAAAGGGAGCAGAATCTGAACATCAAAAAGTATTGTGAGGTAAGAAAACTCAGATATCAAGTTAAACAATTTAGCATTCTGCGTATGAGAAGTTGCAAGCCTCTGGGTTCACTGAATTCCTTCCTTCCATATGTGTCTCAGCTGTGAGCTGTGCTGTGCTAAGTTGCTTCAGTCATGTCTGATTCTGTGGGACCTTATGGATTGTAGCCTGCCAGGCTCCTCTGTCCATGGGTTTTCCAGGCAAGAATACTGAAAGGGTTGCCATTTCTTCCTCAAGAGGATCTTCTGGACCCAGGAAAGGAACCGGCTTGTCTTACGTCTCCTGCACTGGCAGGCAGGTTCGTTACCACTAGCACCACCTGGGAAGCCCCATGCACCTCAGCTCTCTGGGGCCAAATCCTGCTTCCTTTTTCACCCTGAGGAGTGGCAGGTGGCTGCTTCTTGCAATCACCCAGCTCCTCAGCAATCACCGTGGGGCAGCAGCATCTGCTGGATCACAGTTTGGGGAGCCCTCATTTACATTTGGGCCCTCATTTACAGTAATCAGAAATCACTGATGGCTGTGATAATTCTTATTTATTAATATGGCACGAGATATTTTCATTTCACAAAGATAATCTCCATCTTGAGATTAGTTGGTCAACTAGTTAGTAACCTAGTCATAAGAGTGACACCTCACCATATTCACAGTTTTACCCACACTCAAAGGGTGGGGGCTATACAAGGTAACAAATCCTTGGGTATTAGTCTAGAATCCTGCCTATTTATGCAGCATATCATTACACCCACTCCACACATATAAACAGTTAAAGAAAAATTTTATAAAAAGTACAACTTGGTTTAATCTTTTGGCACACCAGATCTTGACTGGTTCACTCTGCACAATGACCTAAAGGATTTCTCATATTCATGAATTTTTGCTTTCTTCATTCATCTGTCATTCATTTAGCAAACATTTGTTGACTGTTTACTATATACTAGGCACAGTGCTAGGCATTGGTGACATATACTAGGCATTGGTGACATAATAACATAGGCAGAGCTCAGCCTTCACTGAACTTATAGTTAGTCCTGAGAGAATAAAACAAATAAAAACCCCAAACAATAGATACAATCTTTGCTAATTATGTTAAGAGCTGTTAGTCATTAAAGGGCTTTTAGTAGAATGGTGATATTACTCAGATGGCATTTCTGAAAATAACACTGAACATTATGAAGAGATTAACATTTGTTGAGATTGATTCGATTTATTCATGAAATGTGAATTTGGGACTTTTTACCACATATAAAAATTGTCCCAGGCTTCCCTAGTGGCTCAGACGGTAAAGTATCTGTCTGCAATGCAGGAGACCGGGTTCGACCCCTGGGTTGGGAAGATTCCCTGGAGAAGGAAATGGCAGCCTACTCCAGTATTCTTGCCTGGAAAATCCCATGGATTGCGGAGCCTGGTAGGCTACCATCCATGGGGTCACAAAGTGTCGGACACGACTGAGCGACTTCACTTCACCACATATAAATATAAATACATTGCCTTTGGGAGGACTCAAGTGTCTCTCATAAACCTACCTTAAATTCTACTCACAATGCAGAATAACTGTAGTCTAGTCTAATTCAAACCTCAGAGCACTGAGCTTGTGCCACCATCCTAGGTGTTTGCTCCAGTCTAGTCACTCAAGTCTCTTCTTTAATTTCTGGATATTTTTGCGTGTGATCTTAATTAGAAGTTTTTCTCCAGCTGGAATGGCTCATCATTTAGGATTAGCTTGGCTGCATATAACAAAATAATATTGACTTAAACAAAAAATAAGTTTATTTCTCTCTCATGTTTAAAAAAATGCCTGAAGATATGTTTGCCAGGGGTGATGCGGAGCTTCATGATATCATAGACTGAGGTTTCATTAACTTCAGCTCATGCCTTCCACCTCATGGTGCCAGGGAACCAGTCAAGTTCCCTGGGAACTGGTAAGAGGGAAAAGCCAGTTGAAAAGAGGGAGGCTTGAAGAAGAAAGGGGGCAAAGAGCACATACCAGCTGATCAGTAAAGAAGGTATTTGAGAAACTGTAAAAACAAAAGCCAAAAAAACCTTCTGCTTACATATCATTCACTTCAATCGCATGCCATACCTAGCTGCTGGAAAGATTAGAAAGTAGAGCTTTTTTCTTCCCCAGGCAATCAGGTTTCTGTCTAAAATCCAGTTTTCATCACAAGGAAGAAACGAGGAATGAAAAGTGGAGTGGGCAAGTAGCAATCTCTGCCATGAGGTCTAAGCCAAGGCATGAGTTTGGATGGAATTGGCAAAGTCCTCCCCTTTTGGCCAGCTTTGTTTTGGGTCACTCAGGCTAACCTGGTCTCGACAATAGGGGTGCTCTACCTGGGCCAGCACCTTCAAGAGCATTCTCAGTACAGAATCTAAAGTTTGAAGCCAGTGAGGACTCCTAGAGCCATTTGGGGGGACTGCACTGGGTCAGTTGCTGCATGCAGGTTTCCTCTAGTTGCACTGCATGGGCTTTTCATTGCAGGGGCTTCACTGTGATGCAAGGGCTTCACTGCAGGGACTTTAGAGCATGTCAGCTTCAGTACTGATGGTGCATGGGCTTAGTGGCCCTGAAGCATGTGGAATTTTCCCGGACCAGGGATCAAACTCATACCCTCTGCATTGGCAGGTGGATTCTCAACCACTGGACTACAGGGAAATTCAGCCACTTTCATGCTAGAAAAAATAGAACAATTGAAACTCTTGATGTATCAGTCAAGATTCTATCACATATAAGTGACAGAAATCCACCTTGAACTAGCTTAAGCAAAAGGGGAAATTTTATTGGAAGGGTATTTGTCTAATGTTCAGAACTTAGAAAACAGTCAAGACTTTGGAAGAATGAGTGTTGAACTAGCCTTAGGAATAAATCAATACTGAAGGACCTTCTGTATATGGTAATATTCTCAAGACATTCTCTCTACTTCTAACCTCTATTTTGAGGGGTGGGAATTAGCTTTATTTTCCTGGACTTCTCATTATGGTCAATTAGTAGAATGCTTCCTGACTATTTACTTACATCCTATAGTTTCTGACCAGACAGAAAATAGAAAGAGATTGATTTGCCCATTCTGGGAAATATTATCATCCATGGTCCAATCACTGTCAGCCCCCAAGTGAACCAAACAGATGAGAACAGGAGTAAATGGGAGTTATACATGAAGAAGCAAGAAAACAACTGAGCAAATAAACTCAACAAAAGTTGCTAGACTGCATTGGTTTTAACAGCAGAGTGAGAGGATGAAAGAGTATAGAAGGTTCTGTATATATTTTAATATTTATTCAGGAATAATTTGAGAGTAAGACCCTTTGGGCTTCTCTGTGGCTCAGCTGGTAAAGAATCTGCCTGCAATGTGGGAGACCTGGGTTCGATCCCTGGGTTGGGAAGATCTCCTGGAGAGGGAAAGGCTACCCACTCTAGTATTCTGGCCTGTAGAATTCCTTGGACTGTATAGTCCATGGGTTCACAAAGAGTCATTCTCTTGTGATAACAGGTATTCTTGATTAAGAGAACAGGTTCATTTTGCTGTTTTCATTTTCAGTTTTATAGAAAGCAAACTATTTTCAGACACTTCGTATTTCAGGCTTTCGTCAATCTATGTTGTATAGCCCTGGAGAGTTCTTCCACCCAGCTGCATGAGAAAAGCCAAGGGATCTTCACTGAATTCCTCTTCCAGACAACCCCAAAAAATGGAGAAGGAGGGAATCCAACCAGCTTTGCCCTATGCCTTGAGCCAAATATTTTCTTGATTTTTGTGCTTTCTTTCTGTTTGTTGCTAGATGAAGCGCTTTCCTTGAGTGCTGATATTCAGAATTCAGATTTAAACCTTGGACCAGAAGCAAAGAAAACAAGAAAGTCTTCCTCTGGACTCAGTCCTAGGCCACTTAGGACCAATCAGCCAAGTCAAAAGGATTAGTGTATGGTCTAGGCTAGCCCAGCCACTGAAGATCCCCATGGGACTTTGGAACCAATACCAGGTAACAAGAGTGTTCCTCTGTTTATTTTTTCTGTGCTTGGGTGTTTTTGTTTTTTAATATGGGTAGGTTGCTCAGCTTGTAAAGGATCTGCCTGCAATGCAAGAGACTCTGGTTCAATTCCTGGGTGTGGA
The DNA here is from genome assembly GCA_006408675.1 of Madoqua kirkii. Classification (NCBI taxonomy): domain Eukaryota; kingdom Metazoa; phylum Chordata; class Mammalia; order Artiodactyla; family Bovidae; genus Madoqua; species Madoqua kirkii. The sequence continues at coordinate 24,166 of SJYC01071304.1, read as the reverse complement.
AGATCCACTGGAGAAGGGATAAGCCACCCACTCTAGTATTCTTGGGCTTCCCTAGTGACTCAGATAGTAAAGAATCCACCTGCAATGTGGGAGACCTGGGTTCGGAAGATCCCCTGGAGAAGGGAACGGCTACCCATGCCAGTATTCTGGCAGGAGATTTCCATGGACAGAGGAGCCTGGCAGGCTACAGTCCACGGGGTCACAAAGAGTTGGACACAACTGAGTCACTTTCACTTTCACCTGTTAAAAGTAGAACTAAAGTGTTCTGTCTTGGCTAACTGTGTCTCTTTCCATGAAAGTCAGTTACAGTTCACGCATATGTACAGTTCACACATATGTTCACACATATGCACACTCAAACACTCATATACTTTTATACAGCTGTGCCTGGTGGCTCAGCAATAAAGCATCTGCCTGCAGTGTAGGAGATCATTTACAACGCAGAAGACATAAGAGATGCAGGTTCCATCCCTGGGTCAGGATGAGACCCTGGAGAAGGAAACGGCTACCCCGTGCAGTGTCCTCGCCTGGGAAATCCCATGGACAGTGGAGCCTGGTGGGCTACAGCACATGGGGTCACAAGAGTCAGACGTGACCGATATACTTCTAAACTATGTCTAGTTCTTTTTTACTGAGGAGCTTGTGAGAGCATCTTAGTCAGTGTAGATGAGAATACACAGTACATACACTGCTTCAACCTGGAATTCTCTTATATTCTCTTCTGTGGCTGTGACAGTTTTATCAGGCCACCTACACTGGGATTTGTGTATTTCTTATTTGAAAGCCCTCATTACTATTTTCAGAGTATCTTCATTTTTTTCTATCTACATGCTCAGATTTCACTACCAGTTGATTTCTACGGAGAGTTGATTCCTCTAATTTGTTCCATAAAATGTTTTCAGCCTGCTTTACTTCTTAACCTTGAAATGTGCCTTCTCTCTCTCCTTCCCCCTCTCCCTCCCTCCTTCTCTCTCTCTCTCTCCTATCTGTTTCTTCTCTGGATGGATGGATAGGAAATAAGGGAGAGAAGGAGGGAGGGAAGAAAGCAGAAAGAAAGAAAGGAAGAAAAAAAGAAAGTTATCAGAGAGAAATGTTCTGCAGACCTGGGTACGATGGGTTATCTCCAGATGGGATGCTAAAAACTTAGATATTGATTAAAACATGAGTATCATATATGACATGCCTATGTCAACACAGACCACAGCAGTTGAAGATGTGTCTATTTAACAGCTTCGCACACAACACCAAAGAGGTTAAACATAGTTAAAACTCAATCGACTTCTCTGTTGGTTGAGGATAAATTCTTAGGAGCTCCAGCTAAGGAAACACACACACACACACACACACACACACACACAAAATACAAAAAGGCTCAGAAAAGAGAGACCGAGGCTGCCAAGTATGAACCTTACTGCCTCATTGCTTGGCCTTTTCTGGGCCTTTGGAATGAGGTGGGGAAAGGCTTTTCAGGGCTTAGGAGTGAACTGAATGATCCATTTGGTACATCTGAAATCAAAGAATCAGTAAGAGATGGCATCTCCCTTAACTTCCATTGTTTTGTGGTGGCCTGGCTCCTATCAGAGAGTCCAGTAGTCATTAGAAGTTACCTCTTGCCCCCTCGTTTGGGCTTCCCTTGTAGCTCAGTGGGTAAACAATCTGCCGGCAATGTGGGAGACCTGGGTTTGATCCCTGGATTGGGACGATCCCCTGGAGAAGGAAATGACAACCCACTCCAGTATTCTTACCTGGAGAATTCCATGAACAGAGGAGCTTGGCAGGCTACAGTCCACAGGGTCACAAAAGTCAGACACAACTTAGTGAATAAACCACGACCACGCCCTCATTTAGAAGACTTCTTGACCTGAAAATGTTAATGAGCCTGTGATATGCATTAACCTTGGAAAATCTCTTCTCTTTCCTACATCATTATCACTTGTGCCAACTTTTAAGTATAATTATAAGAAAAGTGAGTCTGAATTAAGTTTCAGACAGACTACAGTTACTATTCTTAAAAAAATGGAACTGGTGTCTAATCTCACTAGGTATGTGTTGTCACGACTCAAGAAGTAGGACCACCAGATGTGGAAAATGCCGTTTGTGTTAAAGCCCCAGCACTTATGAAGGACTAAATTTTTAAAGTACATTTGAACCTATTCAAATTTTATTCCTAAAATGTTGTCAATTCATCCTGCATTTTGATATGTGTAGGGCTGGGGACATTCTCAGTGTTCTGCCTAGAGCTCCTTGGGTCCCCATTTCCTTCCCTGAGTGGCCCTCTGCCCGTTTCTAGCCTGCCCCTGAGTCTCCTCAGAAAACTGCCTAAGGCCACCTGAAGCTGTTTGCCTGTAGACTTGGAGCGAAGAAGCGAAGGCACCTGAGAGCTTGTGTACCTCCCATGGTCCCAGCCCTTGTAACTACTGACATAGAAATATGAAAGCCCAGCTCTTTCCCCCTCCAGTCAGGACAAATGTTGAGAGGAAATCCACATTCTGGAGACCGTGACACTCCCTCAGATCGGCTGTGCGGCTCCTCCCTGGTTTCTCTCGAGTCCCTGTCCTGCTAATGTGGCTCCCTTCCTGTGGTCTCTGAGCACTTCCTTTACAAATCATGAACCTGGGGGCTCCTGTGCCTCTCAGAAACTTGGCCTAAGACTTTATGTTATCTCGAATAGAGGAGAAACTGACAAACTTTTTTCTCTCTTCCAAGGCACAAAGACTGACTGTGTTAGAAAGATTCTCCATCCAGGCTGAACTGTGGAGGGACTGCAATCTTTCTTTTGGAGCGCCACCTCTGACAGATGGCGTTCCAGCAGGGACGGTTCTGTGGGTGGACTTGAAGTCCTAAACAGTTTTTGACTGACCATCTCGCAGTTTGTCTGTGTCTATGATTGGGCTCTATTATCATCAGCATGCTTCAAATGGGAAAACTGCAACTCAGATGTGAAGATGTTTGTCCAAGGTCATCTCACAGTATGTGGCAGAGCTGAGGTCTGGTCCCAGGCAATCTCACTCCAGTGTGTCTCCTCTAATCCACTCTGCTGTACTACCTGCCCTGGGAGAGAGTGAGAGAAGTAAGTAGAAGGTGGCAGAGACCGAAGAAAAAAACAGAAAGTGAATTCAACACGTAAAAACTGACCCATACATAAAGATAAAGGATTGGGCAGGAAGATATGGACAGAGAGAAGCACAAACACATCCCAGAGAGGCAACGGGAAATTGATATTGAAAAATTCATATGGTAACACAATCACAAAGAGAGATCCACACATATGAAAGAGGCATGTACTTTATAAAGTACATTTTATAAAGACAGATCAATACATAAACCAAGACAGGAAAGAGCATACATACACATAAACAAGCAGAACTCAGGAAGAATGGGAAGATGGGCCACAAAAGGAGACTGGGAACTGGAATTCAGGCAAAGAAACCTTTATCTAGTGCAGGACTGGCTTTGTGGTGTGATTTGAAAGGAACCACTGGGGCTTCCCTGGTGGCTCAGACAGTAAAGAATTTGCCTGCAATGCAGGAGACCCAGGTTCGGTCCTTTTGTCAGGAAGATCCCCTGGAGAAGAGCATGGCTACCCACCCCAGTATTCTTGCTTGGGGAGCCCCATGGACAGAGGAGCCTGGCTGGCTACAGTCCATAGGATCTCACACGACTGAAGACACTTAGCATGCATGCAGGCACCCACATATAGCACCATCAGAATAACTCTTCTGCTTGATTGGTCCTGATGTATCCAAGGAGCGAGATGTACTCCACGTCCGCCAATTCCTCCACCCTCTTATTCCCCCGGTCCCTGCTTGATTTGTTAATCGGAAGACACAGACAAGGACTTCCTTGGTGGTTGGTCCAGTGGTTGGCGGCTGAGACTCCTTGCCCCTAATGCAGGGGCTGGAGTTCGGACCCTGTCTTGGGAACTAGATCCTGCATGCCTCAACTAAGACCTGGTGCAGCCAAACAAATAAAGACTTTTTTTTTTAGTCACACTCAAAGTGGATACATGCCTGATAACAGTACTGTTGCTCAGTGACGTCCAACTTTTTGCAACCCCGTGAACTGTAGTTGTAACCTGCCAGGCTCCTCTGTCAATGGAATTTTCCAGGCAGTAATTCTGGAGTGGGTTGCCACTTCTTGCTCAGGGGATCTTCATGGCTCAGGGATCAAACCTGCATCTCTTGTGTCTCTTGCATTGGCAGGTGGAGTCTTTACCACTGAGCCACCAGGGAAGCTGATAGTATTGACCAATTAGTAATTAAATCAGCAGGATTTTCTTCTTCCAAGGTAAAAATAGAATAATTCGAAACAAAGTAAGTGGTATGGGCAAAGTACTCACTCTGGAGTCAATTATAAATCTACCACGCCATATGAAAGGTAACTTTTTAATTTTATATTTAATATGAAGTTAGTAATATTTATTTTCTAGGATTGTTGGGATTATTCAAGAAAATGCATGTTATGTGGATAGCACATAATAGTCATTCAACACATTGTACCAATCATTATGAGTACCATAACAATTCAATATCACAATGCAAGTAGGGAACTTGAATAAAAGAATAAAACCTACAGGTGTAGCCCTTGAATCCTCTTCACCTCTGGAACTTTAGTTTCTATTTTACTTATTTCATAGTTCAACTCATATAATTACATGAATATCATATGTATAACTCATATGATTAGATACTCTCCTTAAATCAGAAAACACACATTACATTAAAGTTTTCACCAAAATTTATTTTTAGAAATATTGTTCATTCTATTGCAAATTTGATTTGACTAGTGTATGATTTCACTGATTATCTATTTGCTTATCCATTCTTCATTAACATGAAAATGTAGAAGATATTACTGTTAATGAGAAGTAACAGATTTAAAAGTGACTTTTTAAGATCATAATGACTGCTTGATGGATTATTTCTAGATCATCCCCAGTATATGTAAGAAACGCCGAGGGAAGAAAAGCCACTTTTAGGGACTGCTATCAAAAGGCCTTTATCCAGCGCTCAGTTGCCATTTCCATCTCCAGGGGATCTTCCCAACCCAGGGCTCGAGCCCCCATCTTTTGCATTGGCAGGCAGATTCTTTACCACTGTGCCACCTGGGGAGCTCTATGGCTAAACTAAGATAATTACTCTACTCCAGGAAGATTTGGGTAGATATTACATATACATATGAGAACAGAATGCTAAGAAAAAGGACAAATCAGAAACCAAAAAAGAATTCTCAAAAATTAGAAAACGTCATTGCCAAATTAAATGTTTAATAGAAATGATTAGAATATAAAGATGAGGAAATCTTCTAGAGCATAGAGGAGAAAGAAAATAAGATGGAAAATGTGAAGAAAAAAGATATATGTAAGAAATGCCGCGGGAAGAAAAGCCACTTCTAGGGACTGCTAACAAAAGGCCTTTATCGCGCGTTTGCTCTCGGGCAGAACTCCCGGGAGTGAGTTATCAGGGGTTGGAACAGTGGGAGTCTGCGAGGGACAGCGGCTGGGAGGAGGGTTTTATAGCCGAGGGAAGAAAAGCCACTTCTAGGGACTGCTAACAAAAGGCCTTTATCTCGCGTTTGCTCTCGGGCAGAACTCCCGGGAGTGAGTTATCAGGGGTTGGAACAGTGGGAGTCTGCGAGGGACAGCGGCTGGGAGGAGGGTTTTATAGCCGGGGCTAGCGTTCAAGCCGGGTTTTTTCCATCTACGGTAAACGCGGGGGCCACGTAGCTGATTGGTGCTGGTGGGCTTTGTGCCAGTCCTTCATTGGGCCAGGTCATGAGTTCCGTATCCAGGATGTTGGTCCGCCTCCTGGTTTCTGTCTGGGCAGGGGTGGGTTCTGAGGCTTTCTGTCTCAGCCACCTGAACATGGCCGTGCATGTCCAGGTATGTCCGACCTCTCACTCTGGACCTTGGATGTGGGGTATATCCTACCGCCGCCATTCCTGACCTTCAGTGTGGGAGAGCTCCTCTAGGCCCTCCTGCGCCTGCGCAGCCACCGCTCCTCCGGTGGCTCCTCCCAGCTGCTGCCCCTGGCCTTGGGCTCGGGCTCGAGGTGGCGCCTCAGGGTCACCGCCCCTGGCTTCTGGCGAGAGGTAGCTCCTCCCAGCTACCGCCCCTGGCCTCGGACGCGGGGTGTCTCCTTCTGGCGGTCCCTGACCTCGGACGCGGGGTGTCTCCTCTCAGTCGCCGCCCCAACCTCAGACACTGGGTAGCTCCTCTCAGCCGTTCCTGCGCCGTCGCAGCCTGGCACTCTAGGCTGCTGCCCTGACCTCAGATGTGGGGTAGCTCCTCTCGGCCGCGCTTAGTAGCCTCTCTCTATCTAGAGGTGTCATCCTCACAGCCTTTACCTGGAAATTCCCACCTATATGTTGATACTTGCATGGAGAAATCTAGGAAAGATCCCCTCCCTACAGCTCACTTCGATTCTATCTAAATTCTTGTTTCTGTTAGGAGACATACACCTCTTTCCAATTAACACTGAGACTGATCTCATCCTTCCAATGAGTGGTCCCCTCCCTAGAAGAGGTCCAAGAAAATGAGAGTTCTTTATGCTTAGTTGATCAGTCATGTCTGACTGTTTGTGACCTCATGGACTGTAGCCCTCCAGGCTCCTCTTGTCTGTGGGATTTCCCAGGCAAGAATACTGGAGTGGGTTGCCATGCCCTCCTCCACGGGATCTTCCCAACCCAGGGATCAAACCCAGGTCTCCCACATTTCGGGCAGACTCTTTACCATCTGAGCCACCAGGGAAGCCCAAGAATACTGGAGTGAGAAGCCTATCTCTTCTCCAGGGGTTCTTCCTGACCTAGGAATTGAACCAGGGTCTCCTGCATTCCAGGTGGATGCTCTACCAACTGAGCTACCTATACCTCTACAGTAAATGTAAGCCTTACCCAGAAAAGCTTGAATGCTTAAAATAAAAATGGAAGGCCTGGTTTTCCAATAGGATGACCCAACTTTCTGTTTATGTATTTAAGCTAATTTAAGTTAGAATACTTGCTGGACTATAGACCAATAGATCATAGATTTATAAGAGATGCCACATCATTTGGGACATTATCTAAAGGCAATAGTCAATGAAGATTGGAGAACTTTTAAAATAATTTTTTAAACCAGTTTTGAATATAGGAGATTGCTTTTGTATTTTCTGTTTCCAGTGTTTATTAACTTTGCATGTTTCTCTTTTGCTAGATTTACAATAAAGCAAAATATTAAATAATACCAAAAATAAAAACTAGAGGTCTAAGCCAAGGAGGTTTTCTTTTTCTTTTTTTTAATCACACTTCTAAAAGGCATTAAGTGGAAGAAGAGGATGGCAAATAAAACTTACTGATCATATTATCTATAATTTACTAACTGCTCATTTTGACACAAGGACTGTTCTAAGCATTTTGTAGAAATATGCTTGTTTCATCATATAATCAGTAAATCTTAAAAATAGAAGGTAGTATGAAAAAATTTATAACATTTTAAGAGTTTTACAGAAAAGTGGGTTTTGTGTGCAAAGTAGATGGCTGAGAGTATCACATAGATATAACATTGGGGAAGAATAAAGACTTCTAGAACATTTAGAGGATAATGTAAATTCATTTGAACAACTCTTAGATGCAGGAAGTTTAATAGAAAATGTGAACAAAAAGATAACATTTTTAGCTCTTTTGATGCACTGGGTCTCAGAATAGGGAAGGTTATGAAATGGAAAACTTGTGAACCTTGATACAATCAGAAAAAATAACAGCTCTTTTAGGAGATTAGGGAAATAAAAGCTTTTTGAGGAATGCCATAGACTCAGGAGTATGTCCCTGAGACTGGGATCCCTAACTGAGGCTATCTCACCCTGCAGGTCATGCTGTTCTAATTCAGCCTGGTGAGCTGCCAAAGATACTACGTGCAAGGACAGCTGTCTTGTTAGGTGAGGGGATGGGTGTGTTTTATAACTTCTATCAATTTTTTTGAAAGCTTTTTAATTTGCACCAATATAGACTTATACGGAGATGTCAAAAAAGGTTCAGAGAAGTCCCATGTTTCCTTCATCCAGGTTTCTCCAATGTTAGCATTTTTAGGATGGTATGGCATCAAAAACTGACATTAGCAGAATACAGTGAGCTAGACAACAGATTGCATTTGGATTTAACCACTTTTATGTGGACTTTTTTGGGGGGTTGACATCTGCAAATTAAAAATACTTTAATATTGAGTTCCTCAAATCTTCATGAGCAATGTCTTCAATACTTGCCTGCTCTCCATCCCTCCTCCCTGTTTCTTCCCTCAATAGCAGAATACAGTGAGCTAGACAACAGATTGCATTTGGATTTAACCACTTTTATGTGGACTTTTTTGGGGGGTTGACATCTGCAAATTAAAAATACTTTAATATTGAGTTCCTCAAATCTTCATGAGCAATGTCTTCAATACTTGCCTGCTCTCCATCCCTCCTCCCTGTTTCCTTCCCTCATTCTCTACTTCCCTCCTTGGCTTCCATCCCTTCACATGAGAACCAGTTTAGTACCAGGCACTGTGCTCTGTGTTGAAAAGACTGGTGAAGGCAGACAGTCCAAGCAGGTCCTTCCTTCATTGCCCTCATCCCCCACTACTCCTTCCCCACTAGCCCCCTCCCCCATCTTCATTCAGACTTTTACTAGGATTTCTGATGGGTTTCCATCCTTTTGTCTCCTGCATCCTGGTCATTCTTACATACAGATCCAGATGAATCCTCCTAAAACAGTTCTTAATTATTGCTTCTTTTTCTAAAGTACTAAAACTCTTCATCACCAACAGAATTATTGTACTGCATATTTGAAAGTCACTAAGAGAGTAAATTTTAAAAGTTATCATCACAAGGAAAAGAAAACTTTGTAACTACGTGTGGTGACAGATGTTAACCAGACTGATTTTATGATCATTTCCCTATATCCATATATGTGTATAAATATATATATATATAAAATCATTATGTTGTACACCTGAAGTTGAAACATATAATGTATATGTCAACTTCACCTCAATAAAAATGCTAAAATATAAAAATAAATCTAAGAATCTTGAAATCATATAGACTATATCCTCTGACAACTAATTAAGATATATATATATATATATATATATATATATAAATTTTTTTTAAGTGAAAGCCATGTCCAACTTTTTGTGACCCCAAAAAGTCCATGGACTTCTCCAGGTCAGAATACTGGAGTGGGTAGCTTTTCCCTTCTCCAGGGAATCTTCCCAACCAAGGGATCAAACCCAGGTCTCCTGTATTGCAGGCGGATTCTTTACCAGCTGAGCCACAAGGGAAGCTTGTTAAAAAACAACAACAACAACAACAGAATTAGCTAGAACAGTGTGTGTTCAGTCTTCATTATGGAACTTACCTTCTAGGCTAACTCTACAACGTGCTATTTTTGATCCCCCCTGCATGTTTTTCCCTCCTGTAACTGTAGACCGTATATTAAAAGACAGAGACGTCACTTTGTCAACAAAGGTCTGTCTAGTCAAAGCTATGGCTTTTCCAGTATTCACATATGGATGTGAGAGTTGGACCATAAAGAAGGCTGAGAACTGAAGAATTGATGCTTTTGAACTGTGGTGTTGGAAAAGACCCTTGAGAGTCCTTTGGACTGCAAGGAGACCAAACCAGTCAACCGTAAAGGAAATCAACCCTGAATGTTCATTGGAAAGCCTGATGCTGAAGCTCCAATATTTTGGCCACCTAATGGGAACAACAAACTCATTGGAGAAGACCCTGATGCTGGGAAAGGTTAAGGGGAAGTGGACAAGAGGGCAACAGAGGGTAAGATGGAATCAACCCTGAATGTTCATTGAAAGCCTGATGCTGAAGCTCCAATATTTTGGCCACCTAATGGGAACAACAAACTCATTGGAGAAGACCCTGATGCTGGGAAAGGTTAAGGGGAAGTGGACAAGAGGGCAACAGAGGGTAAGATGGTTGGTTGGCATCACCAACTCAATGGACATGAGCTTGAGTAAACTCTGGGAGATAGTGAAGGACAGAGGAGCCTGGTGTACGGCAGTGTATGGAGTTGCAAAGAGTTGGACACAACTTAGTGACTGAAAAACAACAATAACAAATTGTAACCCTCTTAAATGACACCTCTTCCATGGAATTTCTCTAAGCAGATGCAACTTTTCCTTTCTTTCAGTGCCCCTTGGCCAAGTATTCTATTTATATTCTCTAACTTGTTTGGTGTCACATGGTTACATTCCTACCTCTAGATCATACTCTCCTCCTTCAGGATGGAGCTTCAACATCATTCTTTTTTCAGTTTTTCATTAATCTCTAGAGAAGAAACATAGATTTGTGGGGCTTCTCTGGTAGCTCAGATGGTGAAAAATCTGCCCGCAGTTTGGGAGACCCAGGTTCCATCCCTGGGTCAGGAAGATCCCCATGGTGAAGGAAATGGCAACCCACTCCAGTATTCTTGCTTGGAAAATCCCATGGATGGAGCAACCTGACAGGCTACAGTCCATAGGGTTGCAGAGTTGAACATGACCGAGTGACTTCACACTTTCAAGAGAAGAAACATAGTTTTGTGGTCAACATGTTACTGAGTCCAACCTCGTACTGTTTGTCCCATGACAGGCCAGTAAACCAAGGGAGACAAGTTGTTGGGGTAAGGAATAGTGAGTGATTTTATTCAGAAAGCCAGAAGACCAAGAAGGTGTTCTAATGACTCAAGGAACCATCTCACCAGAGTAGGAAGGCAAAGTAAAAAATGGTGATAAATGTGGAGGGGGTATGTTAATTTCTTCCTTCCTGCAGGCATTCGTAAGTGAGCCTGGTCAGGGTCTTTTCTATTAGCTGAACAAAGGCATTTCAGCTTACCTTATTCAGATATAGGAGGCAGGGTTTCCAGTGATGGGCCATTACAGGCAACATTTCTTTAGTGATTAACTTGTAGCAAAAGCAATAGAATATAAAGGTTAGAGTAAAAAAGTAAAGAAACAAACCCAATATGGAGTCAGATTTGTTGTTCCCTGTTATTAATAGAAAGACAGATCTTCACAACTCCCCCTCTTCCCAGCCTCTGCCACTTGTTATCTTTGTGACCTGTAGCCCTACAAGGAGGCTGCTATGAGCTCCAAGTCTTTTGGAGCTGATGTGCCTATGTCCTGGGGCCTGGCACAGGAAATATTTGCAAAAGTAAATCTTCAAGGGTGAAGGAAGCTGTCTTTCTAAACAAAGAAGAAATAGGTTTTATAAATATGACTGTCTTTCAATGAGTTAGAGATGCCCAGTTAATTATCTTCCTTAACACCCTAAAACCAGTCTGAACCAGTCAAGTTCAGAATCCTCTGAGATTAGAGTCATTTTGAGAATGTTGTTACCATTAACTCTTGACAACACATGCTGAGAATAACAAGGTCAGGGTATGGGGCAGACACTCCCAACTCCTCACTGCAGGCTTTGCTTCTTAGGGTCTGAACTAGCTGCACTGCTCAGATTCACTTCCTGCCCCCTCTCCCCTCTATTGCTGTTCAGTCCCTAAGTCGTGTCCAATTCTTTGCAACCCCTTGGACTGCAGCATGCCAAATATCCCCTGGAGTTTACTCACATTCATGTCCACTGACTCGGTGATGGCCCCCAACAACCTCATCTTCTGGCCCCCCCCTTCTCCTCCTGCCCTCCATCTTTCCCAGCAATCAGGGTCTTTTCTCTCCTCCATACGTCTGGGTATTTTAGTTGTGTGGAATCAGATTAGGGCTACACTTCCACTCCTTTCTTCTTTGGAAGTAACTGGTGGAGCCAATTCTTTATTGTTTCTAATTCAAGAAAGACTTGGCTTATGATTTGCATAGCTGTCACCTAATTTGCATATTGCGCACAAATCTTTCTTTTGTTACCCTGAAAAACTGAGTTGAATCTATACACATTTTGATCTCTTTAAGAGTATACCAGGCCCCCTTTTCTCAGGATTGAATGGTTATTGGGGACACAAGCACTTCTCTGTATTTTAAACTGAATGAGTTAACTACATGTCCACCTTCTTACTCAAAGGGTTTGCTTACTTTGTAAGGAATGTGCCAGGTCTCCAATTCAGCTGGCTGGTGCTCTCTGCAAAGATGGCAATCATTCCAGGACTTGGAAGCCAACTATTATGTGGCTAGCCTCCAGCAATCTGGAAAACAGTTTAGAGGTTACTTTCGAGGCTGATAAAGGCATTCTGCAAGAAGGCCAAGATCATGCAATCTGACCTTTTGCAAACTTATGGGCCTTGTATCAGAAAAGTTTGCCTAAAAGTGAATGTTCAAGTGCCTTGATATTCTCTGAGGAATCTCTCTAATGAATAATAATGATAATAATGAGATAGGAATAATAACTACCACAAACCAAGGGCTCATCTTGCCCCAGACCTTATACTAACAGCTTCATATTGTTTCTCCTGGAAATGCTCACAATATCTCTATGTTAGTCCTATTTTTATAAATGAGGAGCCCATGTCTAAAAACTTTAAATCACAAGATTCCTGAGGGGATGAGTTAGAATTTAAATCTAAGTTTCTCTAAAAGCCATGTCTTAATTGTCCTGATGGTAAGTATTACAATTTCTCAAATGCTTAAAATAAGACTTAAAGATGAAATTAAATCGTTTCATCTTTATTTGCTTTTCTTTCTTTTAAAAGTTAAAAGTCATGCTATTATGGGGAAAATATCAAATTTATTGAGCATCTACTATGAGTCAGGCACTATGATAAACACTTCCATTCATTTTACCTCATTTACTCTGAATAGTCACACTTGTAGACGGGCATTGTTATATCTAGGCTTAAAGATATGAAAACAGATGATCAGCGAGGCCAAGTAACCTGCCTGTGGTTATAAATCCAGTATGACATGGAGCTAAGGTGGGGGCTCTTTCTGCAAACAACAACATAGTAGTGACTTCCTGGGAGAATCTTTAAAGAGAATGCATGTGTCCATTAAATTCAAACCTTACTCGGGGCTTCGCTGTCAGTCTAATGGTTAAGACTTCACCTTCCAATCTAGGAACTAAAATCCCACATGCCTTGTGGACAAAAAACCAAAACATAAAACAGCAACAATACTGTGACAAATTTCAAGACTTTAAAAATGATCTACATGAAAAAAAGCTAAAAACAAACAGAAACTCAAAACTCTATGGACACTGAATTTAAAAAATTCACACTCCAGCTTCTTGTCCTCAGCATTGATTGGTTTGGTGGTTTTAATATATTATCCTCAATAATTTCTTGGGGTATGCTTTGGAGCTAGGAAGCATGGTCAAGCACAGACATTTCTCACTGATGCCTGATTTATTTTTTTAAGTTACCAGATTATTGTTATTTATAAGAGGATGTATTATACCTTTTGCTTCGTGACTAAAACTTCATAACATTCTTAGAAATATGTGGGTTGGTAACTACAAATTTAAAATCTGTACAGCATGAAATTTTCGTGGGTTAAAAAAAAAGAAACCCTAACTTTTATTCTGAAAAGAGACAAAAAATAGATTAGGGGGATTTTTAAGCACCCTAAGGAAGGATGAGAAGTTTGGAATCTGTGTGGCTTTCTTTCTCTTGAACTAATGTGTAGCTTCTATGTGAAACTTAACATGTCCTTTGAAGAAGCTGGTAGAAGAAGTGAGGATATTTGTTAATTCCCTGATACCTAGTGAGATGTCATGTACACACCTGACACTTGGCAAACTATGGACCCTTATGCTTTTTCCCTTACTCAAGCCAACACTCCTAATCCATTGTTGCTTTTCACTCACTCAGTTGCGTCCCACGCTTTGCAACCCCATGGACTGCAGCACACCAGTCTTCTCTGTCCTTCACTGTCTCCCAGAGTGTGCTCAAACTCATGTCAGTTGAGTCGGTGATGCCATCCAACCATCTCATCCTCGGTAGCCCATTCTCCACTGCCTCTCAATTTTCCACAGCACCAGGGTCTTTTCCACTGAGTCAGCTCTTCGCATCAGATAGCCAAAGTTTTGGAGCTTCAGGTTCAGCATCAATCCTTCCAATGAGTATTCAGGGTTGATTTCCTTAAAGGTTGACTGTTTTGATCTTGCTAATCCATGCATTATAATAATGGCTTTGACTCTGTGGATTACAAGAAAATTGTGGAAAGTTCTTTTTTTTGTATTTTTACTATTATTATTTTTTACTTTACAATATGGTATTGGTTTTGCCACACATCAACATGAATCCACCACAGGTGTACATGTGTTCCCAATCTCGAATCTCCCTCCTACCTCCCGTGGAAAATTCTTAAAGAGATGGGAATACCAAACTACCTTACCTGCCTCCTGAGAAGTTTGTATGCAGGTCAGGAAACAACAGTTAGAACTGAACATGAAAAAACAGACTGGTTCCAAATCGGGAAAGGAGTACATCAAGGCTGTGTATTGTCACCCTGCTTATTTAACTTATATGCAGAGTACATCATGAGAAAAACTGGGCTGGATGAAGTACAAGCTGGAATCAAGATTGCCAGGAGAAATATCAATAACCTCAGATATGCAGATGATACGACACTTATGGCAGAAAGCCAAGAAGAGCCTCTTGCTGAAAGTGAAAGAAGGGAGTGGAAAAGTTGGCTTAAAACTCAAAATTCAGAAAACAAAGGTCATGGCATCTGGTCCCATCATTTCATGGCAAATAGATGGGGAAACAATGGAAACAGTGACAGACTTAATTTTCTTGGGTTCCAAAGTCACTGTAAGTGGTGACTGCAGCCATGAAATTAAAAGATCGTTCCTCCTTGGAAGAAAAGCTATGACCTACCTAGACAGCATATTAAAAAGCAGAGACATTACTTTGCCAACAAAGGTCCATCTAGTCAAAGCTATGATTTTTTCCAGTAGTCATATATGGATGTGAGAGTTGGACAAAAAAGAAAGCTGAATGCCAAAGAATTGATGCCTTTGAACTATGGTGCTGGAGAGGACTCTTCAGGATCTCTTGAATAGCAAGGAGATCAAACCAGTCAATCCTAAAGGAAATCAACCCTGAATATTCTCAGTGGATGCTGAAGCTCCAATACTTTGACCACCTGATGCGAAGAGCTGACTCATTTGAAAAGACCTTGATGCTGGGAAAGATTGAAGGCAGGAGGAGAAGGGAATGACAGAGGATGAAATGGTTGGATTGCATCACTGACTTAATGGATATGAGTTTGGTTAAACTCCAGGAGTTGGTGATGGACAGGGAGGCCTGGTGTGCTGCAGTCCCTGGGGTTGCAAAGAGTCAGACATGACTGAGCCACTGAATTGAACTGAACTGAACTGAACTGATAGTAACAGTTATATTCAGCTATAGCAATGAAATGAAATTTCAGCTGTAGCTGCTGCTGCTCCTAAGTCACTTCAGTTGTGTCCGACTCTGTGTGACCCCATAGACAGCAGCCCACCAGGCTCCCCTGTCCCTGGGATTCTCCAGGCAAGAACACTGGAGTGGGTTGCCATTTCCTTCTCCAATGCATGAAAGTGAAAAGTGAAAGGGAAGTCGCTCAGTCGTGCCTGTCTCTTAGCTATAGCAAATGAAACCAAATTGCCCAAAATACTACATGATGAGAGTTGGTTTCTCCTTTCATTATTGCAGCTAAAGTTAAAGAGGTTCCACTCTAGGAGAATTTCTTAAAGTATGGCTCAGGAATGTGTGTTAAAAATGCAGACTCCTTGATCTCATATTAGACTCTGCTGTGGGAGGGTCCCTCAGGTGATTTTTATGCAGAATAGTATTTAAGACCTTATCTTCCAGTCTTCCATACTAACTACTCATGTCCATCCTCATTCCTCACCTTAGTAGCACAAAAAGGAAAGCCTTAATTGCGTGAACTGAACTGCACCTATCTTTTCATCATGTTCAGTTTCACTGTAATCCTTTATGTGCTAATAGTCAGCGTCTGATTTTCTCTGCAAAGGTGACATTGTCTGTCCATGGAGTTCTCCAGGCAAGAATACTGGAATTCTATTCTCCAGGGGATCTTCCAGCCCAGGGATCTAACCCTAGTATCCTGCACTGCATGTAGATTCTTCACCATCTGAGCCACCAGGGAAGCCCAAAGGTGGCATTAAGGATGCCTAAATGCACAGACAATTCAACAAATATAATTCAGTCAACACATTTGACCTTCACACACACTAAAGCTTTTATAATTTCTAATACAGTAGGTAGCAAATTTGAAATAGTGATTTTTCATCTTTTTTAAAACTTTTTGGCCACGTCATATGGCATGCTGAATCATAGTTCCCTGACCAGGGATTGAATCCTCAATCACTGCAGCAGAAGCATAGAGTCTTAACCATTGGGTTGCTGCGGAAGTCCCTTGATTTATAATCCTTTTAAAGACATTCTTCTGATGCTGATGATCAACAAAAGAGGAAAACGTAGGCATTCAAATGAGAGAAAAATAGGAGCTTTATGTGTATGTGTGTGTCCCGCCACAGTGGTATTAGTTAGGAATATTGCATGGGATGTAATTGGGCAGGAACCCAGGCTGCATTCCTCTGTCCACAGTAATATTTTTTTCCCCCTGTGTGAAAGAAAGTACAGGAGATTGCTTTGGGTGCACTTTGTAATTTCTGAGACTCTTTCCCCTGGAGACAATAGGTGTTGACCTGAGCACTTTCCTGCTGGATGAATCAAAATGATGTGTGTAAAAAGAGAATTATTAAGCTTGAAAGTGATACAGGGCCTTTCCCAGCCTCTGCGGGAGTGTAGCTGGCTCTCTTTTTTCTGCATTTGCTGGTGGAAATAGGGTGGGGCATGATCGGAAGGCCAAGCTGTACTCTGCAGTTAAGCCTGCAGTTAATATGAGTATGAACAGTCAACTTCTCCCGAAAGTAGGAAAGCTGAACTTCAGTTGTTAGAGTCAGCCAGACCCACAGAACGCTGATTTACTGCCCAGCTGAACAGACGCTACACTGCTTCCTAATTAAAGCCCAGGGATCTGTTTCTGTCATGAAGCAGTGTTTTACTGTCCAGTCACTTCCTCTCTTTCCCGCCTCAAAAACCCCAAGCCAAACCAAACCCAAACAACCCCCCCCCACCCAGAACTCCTGAAATAGATACCTCAGCATGTTATAATAATAGAATACCCTTGCTAATAGGGGTGTTCAGAAGAAACATTCCCATTTCCTAAATGCTATATGGTTGCCAAAATATATTTTTCTTTCTAAGAATAACTGAGAAGGTGCTTTCATGACTTTTAACAAATGAGGTGAGAAAAGTCACACGTTTCTGCCCAAATCTTGTTTCAAGTGGGTGACAACATTTCAGGTGGCTATTTTTTCATGAAAGAGTGTCTATAAGTCAATAAGTTGGTAAGTCATGGAAAGGTAGAATGCCTCTTAGTCTCCCATAAAAACACCCAATCCACCTCCTTGGTCTCCCTTTACTGTCTTTGGTATATATATATATATATATATATATATATATGCTTTTTGCTGAATTGTTTTATTTCTGTAATGCTTATCATAGTAGAAGCTCACTGACCTGAGCTTGATTCAACCAAAGAAGCAGCTATGTATTCCAACACTAGAGAATTGTCTTGATAGAGAGTGGCATTTTTCTCAGGGATGTTCAGGGGTGATTCTGCCTATATATTGTTTTTGATTTATATGCTGATTGTAAAACTTAACTCATTTTACGGATGTTACAGTCATTCGTTTTTCAAACCCTCTTGTTATAGTTGACCAGGATCTTTCACCCCTGTAGTTCTTGGCACATACTTTGTATTAAATGATCTGAAATATGGAGCTGCTTGAGGTCTCATGTTAATTGTTTTCACTCAAGTTCTACCTGCACTCCTGAGTACTAACAATCCAATAGTGTTAGCGTTAGTCACTCAGTCATGTCCAAGTCTTTGCGACCCCATGGACTGTAGTCCACCAGGCTCCTCTGTCCATGGAATTCTTTAGGCAAGAATACTGGAGCGGGTAGCCATCCCCTTCTCCAGGGGACTGAACTCAAATCTCCTACACTGCAGGCAGATTCTTTACCATCTGAGCCACCAGGGAAGCTCAGAATCACCTAGAGATTTAAAATTTTTTTAATTAAAAAAACAATGCCTGAAGTCACTCTCAGACCGATTGATGGACTGTCTAGGATTAGGGTCCAGTACTCTGTACATTCGTGATTCTGCTGCCTAATGAATATGGAGAACCTTTTCTGTATAATTATAAGAATTTGGATGCTTTCGGGGCCGTACTTAAGGCTTTTTCCTTGCTAACTTCTGATGTGTGTAACCAGATGCCGCTTTGAGGACTTGGGATTAAGTCCACTTCTACTGGAAAAGCGCATATAGCTTTTGGATAGTGATAATCTTAAAAAGGGTTTCATGCTACTAAATTCTTGAAATATTTTATTCAAAGGCACATTCAGAGGGTGTGAGAATGGAGTATACCATAAAAGGATTTCAGGTCAGGGTTTGGAAGTGACAACTGGCGCCGGGAGAAGAGATCAGATTTAATGTTAGATACATGGTTTAAGTTTTAAAAGGAGAGATGAATTTACAGCCCTAAGTTTCTATTTGTCTCCCTTCTATAAACTCGATGAGGGTTCAGTAGTGTTAATTTGTCTTAAAATCTCCTGCACTTATGGCAATGCCTGGTGCAGAACAGGCAGTAGATAAATATTGGGTGAAGTGTTTCACTCTTGGGAAAAGACTGAGGTTTGGTCCAGGATTACAGACTTCTTTGATTCGACACTCTAATATAGCACATATTTCTTTCATAATCAAGGGTAATGTGACAATTCTCAAAGCAACAGACCCCGGTTATAATTTATACTTTCACACAATAGAACTATTGCCAGATGTGCAGCAGAAATGAAAATGAAAGAATTCAAGTTGTTCATCTGTTTTAAGTTTTAGATTTGTCAAGATTTGCTGGCCATATGAAGCAGGACAGACAACTTCAGTCAACTTTATTCTCATCTGGTTCATAACTCTTTATTCATGTTTGCTTGGTTGATGGAGCAAGATATGGTTCCTGACCTCAAGGGCTGTCTACTGTAAACAAAAGTCAATAAACACAAAGGATTTTAAGGATAGTTTTCCTCTCAAAATTAGGAGAGGGGGATTGTTTGTGTATAAATAAAGGTTTTTGTATAAAAAACCTTTAAGACGTCAAGATCTTATAACACATAAAAATACCTTGGAGAGTAAAAAATCATGACAAATTTAAGCTTGTGCCTAAATTCTCACATTGCCTGTGAAGAATGTGGCTATGACTCAGTGAAAGTCAAGAATATTAATATGGCCATATAGTTTTTTTATGATGTCTACTGGGGCAAACACTAGCTGTAACCTCACTTCTTTCTCTTTCTCTTTCATCTCTTGCCCTTTGTTTCCTTTGAGTATATTTTTCTTCCTAGGGTACGGAAAGGCGAATCTCACTTTTTCCTTGGCTCCCTTCTTCAGTCTTTCTTTGGGCTCTCAGGTCCTCAGCACTGGTAGAGCTGAGTAGGCTTTCCCTGGGTTGGAGGCTGTGTCTCTCACTTGTTCCTGTACTTACTTCCTCCTGGAAGTGACCAGCAGGCTCTGCCCTGAGCTTTCTTCCCAACACAGCATCAACAGTCAAGATGCAAGCATTGGCTCTACACAAAGACAAAAGATAGGCTTTTCTGCTTTCCTTATTTCAAAGTGGAGTGTGGGCAACAGCAACTCATGGCATCCATAGCCTTCCTTATGAATATTCTATATTTGGGTTAGGGGCCAAGCATCCAGCTAGGAAAGTACTTTTGCTGGCTATGTTTCTTGATGCTTAACTTCTCACCAGAGGTTCTCATAGGAAGAGTGGCTGAGCTAGGATAAATGTGAGTATCATTGGGAACTCTGCCTGAATCTCATTGTAATATGTCTTTAACATTCTCCAGTCTATGAGAAAATCTAAGTTTTAAAACAGATGAATACCTTTTATTGAAGCCCACTACAGTGAGACGTTACTGTGACTTCCCTGGTGGCTCAGACGGTAAAGTGTCTGTCTACAATGCTGGAGACCTGGGTTCAATCCCTGGGTCGGGAAGATCTGCTGGAGAAGGAAATGGCAATCCACTCTAGTACTATTGCCTGGAAAATCCCATGGACAGAGGAGCCTGCTAGGTTACAGTCCATGGGGTCGCAAAGAGTCGGACACGACTGAGCGATTTTCCTTCCTTTCCTTTACAGTGAGACATTATAGGAAATACTGTGTACATGAATACATTAATATCATACATGTTTATAAACCTAATCAAAATTTCCATTTTCCTTTCAGGTAAAACTTATGTTAGAGTTTAAAGTAAAAGTACAGCTTCTTATTTCACCTTTCATACATTTGGTATTTTGCTTCTCTTAAAGAACACGATTCTATCCAAGTAGCGGGATAAAGTAAACTGTAATTTCTGTTAATATTAGAGGAATTCTCAAATAAACTGAAATTTGTGTTAATATCAAGTAAACTGAAATTTACATTAATATTGAGAGGTATTCTGGCAACAAATATTAGACTTGTTTTAATTCATTAATCAGTTTTAATTACAGAACAAAGATGGAAAAATAAGAAATGATGCGGAAAGATGCCAGGGTTGTTAAGGCAACTCAAATGAGGTTGTAGTAGGATACTTACTGAGTGTTGATGAGTCACAGCATTTAGAAATGGACGTTTTTGATTCAGAGAGAGATTTTTTTCTTCTCTGTACTTCTCATTCAAGATCTTGATTGTCATCATTGGAAACTGCTTCCAGAGAACAGGCACGAAGCTGGAGGAAGTGTATTATGTGTATGAACTAAATGAAGACTTTTTTTGCCATACCAATCAAAGTTGTCAATGTAAGGAAATAACATCAGTGAATCAGAGAGATTTTCATGGTAATTAATTTCTTTTTTTGTTATTTTTTTTTACTTTACAATACTGTATTGGTTTTGCCATACATTGACATGAATCCGCCACGGGTGTACATGAGTTCCCAATCCTGAACACCCCTCCCACCACCCACCTCATATCATCTCTCTGGGTCATCCCAGTGCACCAGCCCCAAGCATCCTGTATCTTGTATTGAACCTAGACTGGCAATTCATTTCTTACATGATAGTATACGTGTTTCAATGCCATTCTCCCAAATCATCCCACCCTCTCCCTCTCCCACAAAGTCCAAAAGTCTGTTCTATACATCTATGTCTCTTTTGCTGTCTTGCATACAGGGATATCATTACCATCTTTCTAAATTCCATGTATATGTGTTAGTATATTGTATTGGAGTTTTTCTTTCTGGCTTACTTCACTCTGTATAATCAGCTCCAGTTTCATCTACCTTATTAGAACTGATTCAAATATACTCTTTTTAATGGCTAATACTCCATTATGCATATGTACCACAGCTTTCTTATCCATTCGTCTGTGGTGGACATCTAGGTTGCTTCCATGTCCTGGCTATTGTAAACTGTGCTATGATGAACAATGGGGTATACGTGTCTCTTTCAGTTCTGATTTCTTTGGTATGTGTGCCCAGCAGTGGGATTGCTGGGTTAATTAATTTCTTAGACAAAGCTTAGTTAAAGATTAACTTTTCAGTGATTCTATTTTTGAACTGAAGAGATTCTTTCCACTGTTTTAAGTAACATTGATTCTTGGGGGTGGGGAAAAAGAAAACAAAACAACCACAATCTTTAAGTATCTTTCTTAAACTCCACAACCTTGCTTTCCAGAACCTACAGTTTTTTCACTTTATTACTATTATTTAGAAAACTTTTGGATCTACAGTAAAATTGAGAGAGCGTTATAAAGATTTTCCACTTAACCCCTGCTCCCAACTTGTATAACTTCCCACATTACCAACATCATTCACCAAAATGGCACTTTTTTTTTTTTTAAACAAAAGATGAACTTATATCGCCACATCATAATCACTCAAAATCCATAGTTTACCTTTGGGTTCACACTTGGTGTTGAACCATCCATTCTTTGTACTTGATCTTAGTGTGAAAGCTTCAAATTTCTCAATATTAAATGTGATATTAGCTCTAGGGTTTTTGTAGATAGTCTTTATCAAATTGAGAAAGTTCCCTTCTGTTCCTAGTTTACTAAAAGTTTTTATTATGAATGGTTGTTGGACTTTTCAAACATTTTTTCTGCTTATTTTGAAATGTTATTTTTTAAAAAATATATTGATGTGATGGATTACTTTAATTAATTTTTGATTATTAAGCCAACATTGCATACCTGGGATATATCCTACTTGATTTTGGTTTATTATTTACTCATCTGTTTGTTATTTGACAGCTTCTACAGTTTTGTCCCTTTTTTTTTCAATTTTTTAAAGACATGTTCAGACATATCTGGCCCTAATTTCAGTAGTGTTTCAGTGGCTCAGGCTATAAAAACCACCAAGAGTTATTGTTGAAGATTTGCCTGCTATATCATCGAAGGTAGCACAGTTGTGACTAGTAAAGACCCACAAAAAAGATGAAAAACATTAAGTTGTATTAATAAATTGTGTTTGATACATTGAGGACAAGAAACAAAAAGTACTTCTAAACGGATGATCTAGGTAATTTAGTTTTTTATCACCATACTTGCAACTGAAACAGAATATCTTAGAAGACATTCTTCTGCACAGAAAAGAATGGTACATATAAAATGAGCCATTTGTGTACCGTTGTTACATTGCTTTTCTTCCAAGAAGTTAATGTAGTTTCAGTGATATGAGGTTATTTTCTTTTGTAAATCTTATTACTCTTTAAAAGAAGTTATTTTGTCTAAGAGGTCTGAAAGCTAGATAAATGCTGTGTCCACAAAACACCTACTTACTTCTCAGAGCAATGAACTCCCTTGAAACTCAAGATTTTTCTCATATGATCCGTTTTGTGTGTGAGAATTACTAAAGTTGATTTCAAGATAATCTCAATAATCTATTTTTAGTCCTGGATAAAATGTGTATTCCCATTGCAAAATCAAAATCTGCTGCTTATTATGCTAATGTGATATTTACAAAAGCCATTACCATGGTTTCCTGCCCAAAGTCCCTCAAAGCCTTAAGACTTGGTCAATGAAACATTAAACTCAAATACATGCAATTTTTAATTTTTTAAGAGATTTTCTTAAATAATAAAGGGCTCAAGGAGAAAAATTTTGGTCATATACCTGTAGCAAATGTATAACTGCAGGAAGAGATTCAAATAACTGTGATTGATTTCTAGATATTTAGTAACTAGATGTCTAGATGTCTAGATGTTTGGTGACTGACAGAGTCTTTAATCCAGACATTTCCTTCATAATTATTTTATAATTAACACTAGTTGAGCAAAAACTTCCACTTTCATCCAGAAATTCTTTCCTTTGTGGTAATATTAGTATTATAGTCTGAAGCCTGAGTTTTGTTCAACATCCTAGGTTGTCAAAGTTTGCAGTAATTTGGGGATCTTATAGAACAATTAGCTTCCCAGGTGGCTCAGTGGTAAAAAAAAAACCCACCTGCCAATGATGGAGGTGCAAGAGACGTGGGTTCAATCCCTGGGTCAGGAAGATCTCTTGGAGTAGGCAATGGCAACCCCCTCCAGCATTCTCTCCTGGAAAATCCCATGGACAGAGAAGCCTGGAGGGCTGCAGTCCATGGGGTTACAAAGAGTCAGACACAACTGAGTGACTAACACTTTGACTTTCACCCATTAAACAGGTACTTATAAAGCAACTGCTATGTGCTATGTACAGAAATTCAGCAGTAAAAAACCCACAATTTTTCCCTCTGTCTTCATGAAGAGGAGAAATGATCATTAAATACTAATTTTACAATTAGTATTTTAATTACAGTTCTTATAAGCTTAAAAGATCAAGGGGTAAAGATTCAAATGCATGATATGAAAGAGCACATATTAAAGAGAACTGGTCTTGTTGTGAGATAAGAATTTACTTCATAAAAAAACTTCAGCTGAGATTTAGAGGATACACAGGCATAAGGAGAGGGATGGGAAGACAGAGGAAATAAAATGCATGAGAATTCTGAGTATAAACGAGCCTGGCTTTGCAAAGGAACCAAGAAAGTGGTGTGGTTGGAGAGAGAGAACCCAGGATATGATGAGCAGAATGAGGCTGGTGGACAGTGGGCCAGATAATGCAAGAGTCTGTGAGCTGTTTTAATGGTTTGGGGATATATTTTAAAAATTTTAGAGTTTTAAGTCACAAAGTAAGTAATGTGATGAGAATGT
>SJYC01071303.1:0-11301 GCA_006408675.1 Madoqua kirkii | reverse complement strand
CTTTACAGTTTATCCTTGCAACTTATTTAGTTTTGTTTTTCAAAAATATTTGTTGAAATATAGTTGATTTACAATGTTGTGTTAGTTTCAATTGTAAAGCAAAGTGATTCAATTATACATACATACATATATGTATATATATTCTTTTTTACATTCTCTTCCACTATAGGTCATTATAAGATATTGAGTATATGATAAATATCTCATAACTTATTTATTTTATACTAGAATTTGTACCTCTTAATCCCCTTTATTTTTTTGAGCTCCAAAATCACTGCAGATGGTAACTGCAGCCATGAAATTAAAAGATGCTTACTCCTTGGAAGGAAAGTTATGACCACCCTAGACAGCATATTAAAAAGCAGAGACATTACTTTGCCAACAAAGGTCTATCTTGTCAAGGCTATGGTTTTTCCAGTGGTCATATATGGATGTGAGAGTTGGACTGTAAAGAAAGCTGAGCTCAGAAGAATTGATGCTTTTGAACTTTGGTGTTGGAGAAGACTCTTGAGAGTCCCTTGGACTGCAAGGAGATCCAACCAGTCCATTCTAAAAGAGATCAGTCCTGGGTGTTCATTGGAAGGACTGATGTTGAAGCTGAAACTCCAGTACTTTGGCCACCTGATGCGAAGAGCTAACTCATTGGAAAAGACCCTGATGCTGGGAAAGATTGAGGGCCGAAGGAGAAGGGGATGACAGAGGATGAAATGGTTGAATGGCATCACCGACTCAATGGATATGAGTTTGGGTAAACTCTGGGAGTTGGTGATGGACAGGGAGGCCTGGCATGCTGTGATTCACGGGTTCCAAAGAGTCAAACACGACTGAGCGAATGAACTGAACTGAACTGAATCCTCTTCATATATTTTGTCCCTACCCCTACTCCATGCATTCTGAGTGTATTGTGGAATTTTAGCTGGAGGTGTGTGGATGTGGGACACCCACTTGTTAAAAGTCTTTTGTGTGAGCACAGTTGGATCATTGTAACAGAGATAAATGTTATTTAGAAACTGGAGATTGACTAGATATAAGAAGTGAGGAAGAAAGATATATAAGAGGCCTGGAGTCCTACTTGCACAGCTAGATGAATCGTGGAACCATCTCCTAGATAGCAAATACAGGGGGAGAACCAGTATATGGTGTCTCAGAAATGTCAGGACTTGGGGTGACCTGGGAAGAAGGGCATGGAGAGAGATTAGGAATCCAGTTCTGAATACACTGAGTTTGAAGAGTCTGTGAGATATTTAAGTGGAAAAGCTGAGTAGGAAATTAACTATACCACTCATCTGGACTTAAAAGAGACATCTGTGCTGGAGACAAAATTTATAGTGTATAGTTGGACAACTGGATGAATGAGATAACCTGGAGAAAGGATATCAAGTTTGAGGACACTCTAACATATTAATGAGTTTCATGCTATTCAAAAAAAGACTGAGGTGGGTAAGGAGGTGACTGGAAAGCCAAGAGTTTATATCACCAGGGAAGAGGATATTTCAAGATGGGAGAAGTCAGTTGGGCGAAATGTTACTGGAATTCCCAGGAATATGAGACTAGCACAGCACCCATTGGATATGGTGACCTGCATCTCCCACTGAGAACTATTCAGGCAGAATCAGTGGGAGTGAGATTCAAGGGCACAGAGACTGGGACTTTCCTGGTGGTCCAGTGGTTAAGACTTCACCTTCTAATACAGGGGTAGAGGTTTGATCCCTGGTGCAAGAGCTAGGATCCCACCTGCCTTAGAGCCCAAAACCAAAACAGAAAAGAGAAGCAATATTGTGTTAGTTACAAGTTCAATGAAGATTAAAAAAAAATAATAAAGTACACAGAGACAGAGTGAGGAAACAGAAACAGGGAGCACAGACAATTCAACCATGAAAGACCAGAAAAAGGAAGAACAGATGGAGAAGGAAGGAGTGGTGAGGAGGGAAGCCACACTGCACTGTAAAGGACAGACCAGAGGAGAATAAGGTCAGTCTAAACATGGACTGCGGAGAAGGCAATGGCACCCCACTCCAGTACTCTTGCCTGGAAAATCCCATGGACGGAGGAGCCTGGTGGGCTGCAGTCCATGGGGTCGCTAAGAGTCGGACATGACTGAGCAACTTCACTTTCACTTCTCACTTTCATGCATTGGAGAAGGAAATGGCAACCCACTCCAGTGCTCTTGCCTGGAGAATCCCAAGGACGGGGGAGCCTGGTGGGCTACCGTCTATAGAGTTGCACACAGTCAGACACGACTGAAGCGACTTAGCAGCAGCAGCAGCAGCAAACATGGACTGAACCTGAGAGGTGCAGGGGTGTCTCTGTGCTCTACAGAAGAGAAGAAATTAAGAATGAGGAAAAATGCAGCAAGTCTATAGGCTAGGCCACAAGAATTTGACAAAGTTCCTGGGTAAATACTTTCCTTCTTACAAACATCTACCCCAAATCAGGAACTTTCAAATTCCTGTTACGTAGTCCTTAAACTTCTCTGAATCTTCTTCCAGGACAAGGCAAAAGACATCTAACCAGTATTCCTCATTCCTTTCACTCCAGCTGACCCAGCAAGATCTCACTTTCGCTCTCTCTTATCGTAAGTTAGAAAAGGTCATTTTGGCGCCTAATGAAAACAGAAAGGGGAAATATCACTCTAGTATCTTCCAGAGATAAAGCCCTAACATAAGTTCTTGGTGGGGAAGGTTATCACCTTATCCAAAGCTCACAGTGGATTTGCTTGTTTTGGCTCAGGATTATAAATTTGGTACCAAGAAAATCTCATGCCTCTTTGCTTCTGCAAGGAGTACAGGGCATAAATGTGACCAGAACAGACAAAATGGACACTTTAGACTTAACTTTTTCTTGCCTCTGCATAGAAGCCAAGGTTTGGATCACCTTTTAATGGGAGATTATGATTCCTTTACGGATTAATTCAGCTGAAATGTCAAAGAGCTGGGTGGGGAGGATTTTTTCAGCACCTCGACTCAAAACAGAAGAAACATTATTTAAGTAGGTTCATATTGCATGTCTGGAGGTTAGGGAGCTTGAAGGTTTAAAGAGTCAATGATGCTTCCAGGAAATGCCAGACTTTAAAAGATTTTCTAATTTTCTGCTCTCTCTCCAGAAGGGATTCTTGCCCTTTTCCCACCAAGATGAATCAGATAATGTCTGGATCTGAACCACATTCCCAGGGACATCCCCATGGCTGTGTCATGGACATATTTGCTATGACAGCCATTTCTTTCATACTCCAGAGAGACTGTCATTGTTCAAGAGAGAGTAATGTATTAATATATTAACTTAATAGAAGCCTTAATGTGGGCTCTAAATAGCATATATTATGTTTTATGTTATATATATATGTTCTGTATATATATATATATATATATATTCAAATTATATATATTTTTTGTTTTGTTCTTATATAAGTTTCAGGCATACAGCATTATAATTCAACATCTGTACACACTCCAGAGTGATCAACACCTCAATTCTAGTTACCATCCATCATCATACAGTTGATACCCTTCACCCATGTCACCCACTCCAACCCCTCCCTCACGGGTAACCAGTAGTCTAGTCACTGTACTATTTTATTTGTTTTGTTGGTTTTTTCCCTAGTTTAATTTTTTGAATTCTATAGTGCTTTTCAATTTGCAAAAGTTTCACACATGTGATTTCATTTAATCCCATAATCAACCTTTTTAAAAATCCCCTACTGGGGCTTCCCTGGTGGCTCAGCAGTAAAGAATCTGTCTGCAATGCAGGAGATGCTGTTTCAGTCCCTGGGTCGGGAAGATCCCCTGGAGAAGGAAATGGCAACCCACTTCCAGTAGCCTTGCCTGGGAAATCCCATGATCAGAGGAGCCTGGCAGGCTATCGTCCATGGGGTTGCAAAAGAGTCAGACAAGACTTAGGGTCTAAACAACAACAACTCCTATTATATATTGCCCCTCCCTACCTCCGTCTCTCCAGTGGTAACTGTAGGACTGTATTATTCAATAAGACGGTGAGTGCAGAATACTTAATATGGAGCCTGGCAGACAGCAAATCCTTGCTAAATGGTTTAATTCTGAAGAATAGACAAATGTCTTGGGAAAGGCATATACAGCAGGCCAATAACACTGCAGAATTTTCTTACACATAGAATTATTTCACTGCCCTCACAGCAACATTTTATATCTTATTTCTAAATCAGTATCCAACAGTAAATTTTACAGTAATTCTACATATTTTTAAATGGAAGTAATTTTGTGTCCAGGCACATTTATATTCCAGGGCTAACCAATAAAAATATGATGTGAACTGCACATTTGAATCACATACGTACTTTTAAATTTACTAGTAGCTGAGAATGCCTTGGTGGTCCAGTGGTTATGACTAGGCGCTTTCACTGCTCAGTCCCTGCTTGGGGAACAAGATACTGCAAGCCCCATGGCATGGCCACACACACTCGCTCATACACATATACACACAACCGGTGAAGTTAACTTTAATAATATATTTAAATATTCTCATTTCAACATGCAGTTAATATGAAAGAAGTATTAACAAAGTATTTACATTTTTTCCTTCATAGCAAGCATTCAAAATCTGGTGTGAATTTTATTTATAGCATTTCTCAGTTTGGAGGAGCCATTTTCCAAGAGTTCAACAGCCACAGGTGGCTCATGGCTATATTTTTCAATTATGCAGATTTACAATTCATTTAAATGCTCATTAAATTTTCTTTACAATCAAGGGTATTACTTTCCTCATTTTACAGATGTGGAAGCTGAGTATATCTAGGTTAAGTCAACTGGCCTAAGTAACATTCATGGTGAAATAAGTCATAGCACCAGGTGTCAAACTCAGGGAATCTGACTTGAAACCCTGTTCCTTAATCATTGTGCCATATGCCTTGCAAGTGCTTGGGGACTTAAGTTCTTATGCTTTCAAAAAGATCTTGAAACATGATGCTAAATGAAAGAAACCAATTGTAAGAAGCCACATATTATATGATTGTATAAATACATGTATTTATGTGAAATGTCCAGGATAGACAAATCCAGAGAGACAGAAAGTAGACCAGAGGTTGTCAGAGACTATGGTGAGAAGGGAATGGGGGTGACTGCTAATGGGTATTGAATTTCTCTATGGGGAGACAAAAATGTCTTGAACTAGATGATAATAATGGCTATACAACTTTGCTAATATATTAAAAATTAATGAATTGAGCACTTTATAAGGATAAATTTTATGGCATGTGAATTATATCTCAATAAAACTGTTACCAAAAAGAAGAAGAAAAAAGATCTTGAAAACCTGAGAAAGTCATTGTGAATTCTTCCCTTTTCTTCTCTTCCTTGCCTCTTCCTACTTTGGGCTCTTTCGGACATTCTTGGCTTTCTGCGGCTCACAGCTACATCACTCCAGTTTCTGCCTCTGTTGTCACATGGCCCTCCTCCCTCTCTGTGTGTGGCTCTGTCTATTGTCTCCTCTTCTTAAAGGGCGCCCAGTAGAGTGGATTTCAGGCTCATCTAACTCAGTATGACTTCATCTTACATCTGCAAAGACTCTACTTCCAAATGATGTCACATTCTGAGATTCTGGGTGGACATGAACTTTGAGGGGACACTGCTCAACCCAGTATGAGTCTACTTGTATCAGATGCTTTGCGGGGTACTAGGAATGTAATGGTGAATAAGATGCACATAGTCCCTGCTCTCTAAAAGCCACCAGTGATGCATCGAGACAGAAGACAGACATCTGTCAAGTAACTGCAGAGAAGCTTTCCTGGGGGATACATGTCTAAACAGAAGTGAGAGGCAGGAGGAGGAATTCAGGCTCATGTTTTAGGAAGCAAACTCTCTGATAGCTGAGACCAATTCTATTCATCTCTGAAGACGCTGTGCCTGGTATGTGGTTGATGTTCACAGACTGGATGCTGAATGAAAAATAGGACTCACCTCATGACAGAAGTGAAGTCAAAAGAGTCTGACAAGAAGGTCAAAGACTTGTCATGAGGTTATTTATAGTGACTGAAGAAAAGACCACTTATCTCTAACCAGAGAAAATGCCACATGTATATGTTAGTCGCTCAGTCATGTCTGACTCTTTTGACCCCGTGGACTGTAGCCCGCCAGGCTCCTGTCTCCATAGGATTCTCCAGGCAAGAATACTGGAGTGGGTAGCCATTTCCTTCTCCAGGGAATCTTCCAGACCCAGGGGTTGAACCTGGGTCTCCTGCACTGCAGACAGATTCTTTATTGTCTGAGCCACCAGGGAAGAGAAAATGTCATGCTTTGAACTAAATTTTGTAGACAAATATATCTTTTTCACTTTACCTCCATTTCAGCATCAGTTCCTTGTACCACTTCTTATGGTCTTGAATTTCTTAGTGATTATTGAGAATAGTTATATGGTTCATTATATTGCTAATAATAAAACCGAGTTGTATAATAATCTGCTTTCTCTTTTATGAATTTTTTAATGTATTCTTATATATTCACAGTTTCAGTATGTTTCAGAATTACCATCATTTGGAATGTTCAAGTTTAACTCTTGGCTGTTAGGTGCTGGTAAGCAATGAGGAAAATTAGACAACTGAGAACCTTAACTCTTATCTGAAGGTAGGCAGAACAAAGTGTGGCTAGGGTTGCCATAGTAGGAAAAGAATAGTTCCCCTTGTTAGCAAGGAGAGAAGGACATTTTGTTGCTTTTGTGATTACATGGTGTCCTTGTTTCCGTCTGTGTTCATGCGTGATTCCAGAATGGTCTTAGGGCTTCATTCCATCATGGTCATGGTGTGACATCATCTGTTGTTGAAGTTCTGTGAAATTGTCTATGTTTATAGGGAACAGTGTGAGTTGTGAGCAGCTGCTAGTTGTCAGAGCATTTGGTTCTCATTGCAGAGACATTTTGCCCCCGTTTGCTCTGTTTCCTTTCCGCCTCTTGGGGAGACATTTTTATTAAGTCCTTGTTTATTCTTATAGTATTTCTTTTTTCTTTTACAAGTATAATCATGTATATCAGCATGACTTAGCAGTGTACATTAACATACTGTTGTACATCTTGCTTGCTTCTTATATCAATATACAGAGAAAATCTTCCAGAGGAGTACACAGAAGTCTCTTTCATGAGTTTTTATGGATGTATAGTACTCTAACTGCACCATAGTAATTAAAGAATTTTGGCATCTTAACCACAAATGCCTTGTGCTCTGAAATAATATGATGTGAATGACTGTTTATTTGTGAAATGCTGAGCTTACATTTCAAAGCATTTGCTGTATTAACCAGAATCAGGACAAATGTGATAAACACTCTGGTATAACTGGCTTTTATTTTGGGGTCCACCTGCAATTTTCTTGGCAGGTCAATTAATCTCTCTGAGCCTCAGTTTTCCTATCTGTTAAAACAAGGAATTGACAAATATTTGAAGGCCAGTCAATTTCCATCCTTTGATCCTGTTCTCATTGCTGAAGATGAGTAGTTTGAAGGTAGATGTTTAACAACTCACTTTCCAGAAGAAGCAAAGCCCTGATTTGTAGCATTTGCTGATTACCATGGGTAAAATGCTCCCACTAGGACCAATTTCAAGATACTAATGATTTAGCAACCAGTGAGCAAAATTTCTGAAAATTTGCAATGAACTCTTGGAGCTGGCAAGAGTCTGATTTCACTGGACAGCAGGAAAAACTTCTTAAAATAAGGCACACTGATATATAAGTATCACACACAGACAGTATAATCTTCTCAGATAGAAGGTATATCCTAAAAGTTTAAGTTATGTCACACTTAGATTGAAAAAACGGAAACTAAAGAACAATATTTTCTGAATCTATTACCTTTAGGATTTTCTAAAGCTGTCATTAGTTTGCAGTACAGAAGGAATGTTAAGAAACAAACAGAAACTCACTTTAAAAATTTGATGTATTTACCCAATGTTTTAAGAAAGCTTACTTCATTGGGTCAACATTTACTAAGTATACTATCTAATTCTGATTCTTAGCTATGGTTGCACCTTCTAATCAGAATTTCTGAAATTACTGGCCCCACCCAAAACTAAGTGAAAGTCGCTTAGTAGCACTCAACTCTTTGCAATTCCATGGACTACAGACCATGGAATTCTCCAGGCCAGAATACCGGAGTGAGTAGCCTTTCCCTTCTCCAGTGGACCTTCCCAACCCAGGGATTGAACCACGGTCTCCCACACTACAGGCAGATTCTTTACTTGTGAGCCACAAGGGAAGCACAAGAATGCTTGTGTTTGTGGGTAGCCTATCCCTTCTCCAGTGGATCTTCCTGACCCAGGAGTTGAACTAGGGTCTCTGGCATTGCAGGCAGATTCTTTACCAACTGAGCTATCAGGGGAGCAAAACTAATTGAGTCAGAACTTCTGAAGGATGGTACTCAGATACTTATTTGTTTTAAAGAGTTCCAGATGCCACCAAGGTTAATGATAACTAGTTGCTGGGTAACTTAAGGGTTTCCTGGTTGCTCAGCTGGTAAAGAATCCACATGCAATGTGGGAGACCCTGGTTTGATTCCTGGGTCGGGAAGATTGCCTGGAGAAGGGAGAGGCCACCCACCCCAGTATTCTAGCCTGGAGAATCCCACGGACTGTGTAGTCCATAGGGTTGCAGAGTCAGACACAAGGAGTGACCTTCACTATCACTTTCAAAAGTCTTATTTCTCTATGTGAGATTTGCGTTTGTTTTGTTTTAAAGAAAGATCATCTTACTTCTTTTGTGCTGGGCCGGAGAAGCAGCAGACTATCCCAGCACACAAGAAGTTAATTATCTTGGAGGACCAACCAATTAATTTGTTGCCATAGAGACAAAAGCTATATATCCCAAATTTTCCAGAATGGTCTCTATTTTGTCAAATCTTATTTTTTTCAATAATGATCATTCATAAAAATGTAAATGTCACTTTATTACTTTTCTGTATGCATTAATATATACCCAGGAAAAAAACAATACTGAATAGTGAAAACTTGCCTTTATTAAAAAAATTTAAGGATTGGTATAATTTGAGAAATTAGTTCAAAAAAAAAAAGTTAAATCCAAGGTGCTTTGAAATCCTGTTGGAAAAACTGGAAAACCAACTTTATTAGAATCCCACTGGCACTTGAAGAATGGTACTGCTGTGTCTAGTGTAAGTTAAAAGTTAAGTCCAACATGAGAGGCACAGCAGCACATATCCAAGGTTTCAGTACAATTTCTGTCCTATTTGGCTTACTTTCAGTCTTCTAAAGCAAACTAAAATAGAGCTACAGTTCGATTCAGTTCAGTTGCTCAGTCGTGTACGACTCTTTGCGACCACATGGACCACAGCACGCCAGGCCTCCCCGTCCATCACCAACTCCTGGAGTTTACCCAAACTCATGTCCATCAAGTCGGTGATGCCATCCAATCATCAAATCCTTTGTCATCCCCTTCTCCTCCTGCCCTCAATCTTTCCCAGCATCAGGATCTTTTCCAGTAAGTCACGTGGCCAAAGTACAGGAGTTTCAGCTTCAGCATCATTCCTTCCAAAGAAATCCCAGGGTTGATCTCCTTCAGAATGGACAGGTTTGATCTCCTTGCAGTCCAAGGGACTCTCAAGAGTCTTCTCCAACACCACAGTTCAAAAGCATCAATTCTTCAGTGCTCAGCTTTCTTCACAGTCCAATTCTCATATCCATACATGAGCACTGGAAAAACCACAGCCTTGACTAGATGGACTTTTGTTGGCAAAGTAATGTCTCTGCTTTTGAATATGCTGTCTAGGTTGGTCATAACTTTCCTTTCAAGGAATAAGCACTTTTTAATTTCATGGCTACAGTCACCATCTGCAGTGATTTTGGAGCCCCCCAAAATAAAGTCAGCCACTGTTTCCCCATCTATTTGCCGTGAAGTGATGGGACCAGATGCCATGATCTTTGTTTTCTGAATGTTGAGATTTAAGCCAACTTTTTCATGCTCCTCTTTCATTTTCATCGCTGGAGTGGTGAGCGGCCAAGAGGAGACACCTCTCCTCCATGTCCAAGGTAAGAGAAACCCCAGTAAGACGGTAGGTGCTGAGAGAGGGCATCAGAGGGCAGACAGACTGAAACTACAATCACATGAAAACCAACCAATCAAATAACATGGACCACAGCCTTGTCTAACTCAGTGAAACTAAGCCATGCCATATAGGATCACCCAAGATAGACACGTCATAGTAGAGAGTTCTGACAAAATGTGGTCCACTGGAGAAGGGAATAGCAAACCACTTCAGTACTCCTACCTTGAGAACTCCTGAACAGTATGATAGAGCTACAACACATCTCTAAAACTTGAGAATTATTGATTAGCAAAAATGATATTTTTTTCCTTTAAAAAAAAAAACATGTTTGCCCTCATTATTTGAAGAGGTTTTCAGTTATTCACACAACTGGAGTTTAGTTTGATAGCAACGTGCCAGTGTTGGTTTTTCAGTTTTGACAGTGTTCCATAGTCATTCATTTAACACTCTATCATTAAGAGAAACTATTGTGTATATGTAGGGGTGGGGAGAGTACATGAGAACTCTTTGTATTGTCTTTGCATTTTTTTTATAATCCTACAATTAGTCTAAAATAAAGAGCTTATTAATAAATAACTTGTATTATTAATTGTAATGGATTAATTAATCGGCTATAATGGATACTGTTATCTGGCTATCCTGATTGTGTTAGACTGACAATGGACATCATCTGGTTAAATCTGGGGTATCTGCCTTTATTTACACTCTATCATTAAGAGAAACTATTGTGTATATGTAGGGGTGGGGAGAGTACATGAGAACTCTTTGTATTGTCTTTGCATTTTTTTTATAATCCTACAATTAGTCTAAAATAAAGAGCTTATTAATAAATAACTTGTATTATTAATTGTAATGGATTAATTAATCGGCTATAATGGATACTGTTATCTGGCTATCCTGATTGTGTTAGACTGACAATGGACATCATCTGGTTAAATCTGGGGTATCTGCCTTTATTTGGGGATTTCATACTGAATCTTAAGTGTTTTCTAATGCATAATCCAAACATGCAGTTTTAAGACAGTTTTAAATCCTATGTTACATCATCTATAACATTAGAAATGTCATAATTTTCACTTTTGAACAATTCATTGTGGATATTTGTGCCAGCATTAGCTATCTTTGAAGTACTGAATTTCTTAGATAATTTTTTATTGAAGAATAGTTGCTGTACAATATAGATAACAGATGTACAATACGGTGATTCACAATTTTTAAAGGTTATACTCTATGAATGGGAAAGACTAGAGATCTCTTCAAGAAAATTAGAGATACCAACGGAATATTTCAT
>SJYC01071297.1:0-10524 GCA_006408675.1 Madoqua kirkii | reverse complement strand
TCAGCTATTATCCATTTACAGCCAGCTTTGTAATTTTAGCCAAGGGAAGACAGTGATTGGAAAGGTCCCTATAGCTGACAAGACTTACTAAAATCTGTTTTATTCCTGGATTTCTGTCTGCATTCAGGAGAATTCACTGCAGTGAAGAATAGCTAGGTAAATTATATACTTGTCAGAAGATATAAAGATGGCATCAGTTTTATATTTGTAAATGTGGTAACTCCCTCTGTTGGATTTTAAGTTGTTTAAAGAAAGGATTGAAAGTTGTATAACTTTATAGCTTTTGTGGCGGGGTGCTTGTTCACAATTAGAATGTAAATGTTGTGTTAGGTGATTTAAATGAATTTAGTTTTTCATTTGCCCAAGGAATTACCAGCTCAAGACAGGAACAACTGATGGCAGTTGACTAGCCACTTAGAGATATAAGTAATCCTTGTCTAGGGGTCTCATGGTTTACTGGAAGAATCAGAAGCAAACAGATAATTGCAATGTATATGGTAAATTTGTTAACAGAAGAATTACAAAATATAGGGGAAGGAACAGCTTTTCCAGAGGCAATCAGAGAAAGGTAGTAGCATTCATAAACCTTAAAAGAAAGACTATACAGATAGGAGGAAATACAGAATTACAAAGGGAAATTTGGAGAACTGAGTAATTTGGTATAACTAGAGTATTAATCTATGAGGGTGGTTGTGGGAGAGAGTTATTTAGGTTTCAGGTCTTTAAGGCTCTTGAATATTGTCTGAGGAGCTTTACTTTATTGTATAACTATAGAGTCCATATAAGGCTTTATGCATGGAGGGTTCATTTTTCTTTTTAAGTGTATCACATTCGGAGACTTAATTTAAGGGGTGATACTGAAGCAAAATGTCAGATGGAGCAGCAGTCCAGTGATGGTAAAAGTCTCAGCTAGGTCACTAGCAATGGCAAGAGAGTGGAGGATAGATTCCCAAAGTGTTTAAAAGTTGACAATTTGTTGTAACATGTTGAAAGGAGAGTGAGAAAAATAATTTTGTATTTCTCCATTGGCACTCGTTGGTTAAGGCACAGAAGCCGAGATGTCATGTTGTAAGATATATGCAGAGATGGGGTTGTGTAGAGTATGTGTAAATGAGAGACACAGATGTGAGAGAGCCAAGCATTCTCTCAAGAAGTTAAAATCGTTGGACTCCAGATTGAGCAGAAAAGGAAATGGAATCAGGTATTGGAGAAAGGAAAGGAGGTGGGCAAGAGACTGGAGAGGCACTTGGAATTAAAGAGCGGGTATGAGAATGAATGAGTAAGTGAGCTGGAAGAACCAGAGCTTGTGGTCTGAGAGTGAGTTTAAGATTTTAGAGAGGCAGCAGTTTTAGGTGGCATCTAGTTCCAAACATGGCCATCATATTTTTGGGGGGCTGAGGGTGAAATTTGTTGAATTTGGAATTGAAAAATAAGGACAGTGTTTCTCAGATTGTATTTGATGCACTACCTGTATCAGCATCACTTGAGGTGAGATTCCTGGGCTGAAACCCATGTCTACTGACCTACAGTATCTCGAGATAGAGTCTGAGGATGTGTGTCTCTGGGGAAGCTCAAGAACCTCTGAATTAGGTGTTGAATGGTTTATTCTCAAGGATATTTAATAAATTCATAGTCAGGTGTCAGGAGTTACAATGAATTGGATGACCAGTAATGAGTAGATAGATAGTATTTTAAGAGTTAAGAGAATAGCTTTAGGGGCTTATAGCCAATGGTTAGAGACTTCGAAGAATAAGTGGGGTTTTGTTTGTTTGTGTTTAAGAGTAATGATGTTAGAATAGTAGAATGTTTCTATTGTCCTTTGTGCGAAAGTGGGCAGTTTCTAATATTTTGAGTAGACTGTAGAAGGGAAGTGAATGATGGAGTCCTCTTCGGTGCCGCTGAAGTTGTAGGCACTTAGTAAAGTGAAAGGGTTGTGGAGGGAAGTCAGGACAGTGGAGTCCTTGTCATGGAAAGATTAGGTTCTAAAGTCAGAGTAAAATAAAAGGTCAAGTTGTTTGTAAACATTTTTAGTCAGTTACTTTGAAAGGTCTTCAGTTGTGAGATAGATTACGTATTGTTTGGTCTGTTCTGTTAAACATTTGGTGAGATATGCTGACTTATCTTAAAAGGGCATATATCTAAAAAATCTTAAACACTAAAATTCCAGGTTTTTGAGGGAGATAGATTCCCTCACTATAAGAGGTGCATGGAACTGAAAGAGTGGTTGTCTCTTATGTGTTGTTCCTGGAAAGCCTGTCTCTATCCTCATCGTGTATGTTCTTTACAGTAAATGAGCCTCCTGTAGTGGGCATGAAGTGGATGGAGGTAACGCTGTGAAGAGAGAGGACTAATGACTGAGATGATGTTTTGATTGGTGCCTCAAGATGCCTGCTGTCCAGGAACCATCTTAATGGTTTCTAAACTGGGACATTCATATAGGACCAGGAGGTCCTAGTTAAATGTGATGACCTTGCCTTTCCGTACATTACCTCCTGTAGGAAGGCAGAGGCTGTGAAATACATATCATGTCCATATAGAAGTTGTTTCACTTTTTAAAAAAATGCTTTTTCCTTATAAAATATAATCAGTTGGCCATAGAGATGGGTTTATTTCTGCACTCTCTCTTTTGTTGATATATTTGTCTATTCTTATGCCAAAACCACACTTACATTACTGTAGCTTTGTAGTAAGTTTTGAAATCTATAAATGTGAATTCACCATCTTTGTTCCTTTTCAAAATTGTGTTGGCTATTTGGGGCCCCTTTCAATTCCATATGAATTGGAGGAGTTTCTTCATTTCTGAAAAAAGAAAAAAAACTATTGGAATTTGGATAAGAATTATGTTGAGTCTGTAGATCACCTTGGATAGTTCTGTCATGTTTCCATTATTTTGCTTTTAATCTCTTTAAGCAGTGCTTTGTAGTTTTTCAGTGTGTAAGTCTTTCACCTCCTTGGTTAAGGTATTTCATTCCTTCAGATGCTGTTATAAGTGGGAATGCTTTTTTGATGTTCGGTTTGAATTGGTGACATAGAAACAGAACTGAGTTTTTGTGCATTGAACTTACAAAGTGCACCTATGCTAAATGTGTTTTAGCTTTAGCAGCTTTCTGTGGGATTCTCTGGAATTTTCTGTATAGAGAACAGAGAAAATTTTGCCATCTCTGCAAATAGATCTGGTTTTACTTTTTCTTTACCAATTTGTATGCCTTTCATATCTTTTTTGATCTGATTGCTCTGGCTAAAACTTCAGTAAAGTGTTGAATAGCAGTGGGGAAAGCTGGCATCCTTGTCTTGAGATTTTTCCACTTTTGAGATAAAATTTGCCACTGAATTTTGTTAAATGAAAGAATCATACATATTGACTAATTTTGTTGAGAAGTTGATGTTGAAATTTTTCTTTTGCAGCACAGGATGATCCAGCAATGGAGGAGAAAATTCTGCAAACTGGCTGATTACTCATGAATGATTATATACTCCCATTAAAAGTATTACCATATCATTTTTAGTGTTTAGAATTTTAATAAAAGACAAATGAAACCAGTAAGCATTTTTCTTTAAAATTGGGGCAAATATAGTTTTGATTTAACCCTGTTTACATGTTATCTGTCTGTATACTTTTGTATATTTTTTAATCCTGTAGGTCAGATAGTCTGACCATCAGACTATCTCTGCCATCAAGGAATTAGACTGTAGTCTAGTAAGCAAGACACACTGTATGATTAATACAGTGGAAGAAATACTATATTGAGGCTCCAGTAAAACTTTCAGAACTGAGAGAATTTATTCCATCTGAAGAGTTCAGAATGAACAGGGGAACTTTTGGTTCAGTCTTAAAGAATGAATAGAATTTTAACGATCAGAAAATTTGGTTTTAAAGAATGAATAGAATTTTAACGATCAGAAAATTAGGAATTATTTTTCAAGCAAAGGGAATGGGGAAGGGCACAGCTGCCTAAATATCCAGGCATCATAGGGGAGTCAGGGAGCAATCCTATGTGTGAAGGTCAATGGGAAGTAGAGACTTCACAATTAGTAAAGGGAATGAGTGTATTTATTTGTACCTACTTGTTGCCTGGTGCTTACTGGATATTTTTCTTGGATTATTGAACTCAGTCACAAGATTGTAGTAGCCTTATTTACTGATGAAGAAATAGAATTAGATAAAACTCATTTTCCCTGGGTCAGTGTTTACCAAATTTCTCAGAATTACCTGCTAGGGCACTGAAAACAGATTTTTAGAGTCTTCATGCAGATGAGTCCAAATTTCCAAGAGATAGCACATCAGCTAATTCTTATCTTTGGAGAAGTTTGGGAAACACTGTTCTAGGTCAACATAGTAAGAGTAAATGATAAATTTTTAACTAAGTCTTGTTTTACTCTGAAGTCTATGTCAGTGTATTGAAAGTTAGTGCTTAGCAATTTGATGACATTATGTAGGCAATAGAAAACTACTGAAGACAGTGAGGAAAGACTAATTAGACAAAATAAACTGAGGAAAGATGAGAGGAAGAAAAGACTGAGGTCAGGAAGGCCACTTACTTGGGAGGTCAGTATTTTATATAAGAGTGTGCCCAGGGGGCCAAAATTAAGGTCAAAGGCTTTAGTAACAAAGGGGACACATTCTAGAAAGGTTTTGTTGCAGAAAAGCAAAGTGGCCAAGGAATAGGGAAGTGCTGAGGATAACTCCTAAGTTTTATCCAAGATAGAGACCAATAGGAGAGGATGTGTGTTTAAGGCAGTAGATAATTTTGGTTTTAGTCATGTTTGATTTCAGGTGACTGGAGAATATCGAGGTAGACCTTTTGAATACAGAATTGGAAATATAGCCCTCAGGAATCTGTAACAGTTCTGGATATTACATTTTGAGGATATGAGATTTACATTCATACATATAAATTTGGAATGTCCTGTAGATTGTCTAGGCATAAAATGTAATATTGAAAATTTGGTCACTCAAGAGCCTCCGTGAGGAATACTGGTATTTCAGGGAAACTAAAGAAGGTAGTGGGGAGAAGGGGAAACAATACTGGGAGAGAGTACCGTCATGGAAATGAATAATATAAATTTTTAGATAGAGTCTGTGGTTAATAATATCATTTAGTGCAATGGAATCAAATATATAAGACTGAAAGAGATCATTAGACTTAGCATGTTAGTTGATTTTGAAATTTAGGAATAGAATATTAATTAAAATCTTGGAGGAAATGGGATGGTTTAGCTTGGAAAGCTACCAGTACTTCATCCTAAGCCAAGAGGATTAAGATAGAATGAAGATAAAGATAAATTTTGAGGAGTCACTCATACCTAATTTCTTAATATGAGGGTTCAGGATATCTCTTAACTAAGAGGTTGGGTAAGTTTTATAACAGTCTTTGGGACAATAATGAAAGAAAGGTGTCTTGGCTAAGTAGAAAGTAATTGATACCAGGCACAATGGGTTCTGGGAACTCAAAATAGCTCATCAGTGTGTGGTGTTCACATATTTTGCACAATTTTCATAAATTGAGAAGCTTTTGTAACTTTGCTTCTTGCTGAGTCTCTCTTTTTTTTTTTTTTGCAAATGTCTCCCCTTGTGGCTTTTGAGGGGTAGTCTCACTTTATTCCCCATTCTTCTCTGCCATTCTTCTTGTCCACTGCCTCACTTACAAATGTTGGAGTAATCCAAGGTTCTGTGATAAGCCCTTTTGTGTGCTGTCTGTGAAGATTTAATTTGGGGATTCATCCATTTTCATGTCTCAGTAATCATGTATGTGTTGGTGGCTCAAGACACTTCTTTCTGCTTAGATTTCTTGAGCGTACCTGTCCAGTTAACTCAGCTGTCACCTGCGTGTCTTCATTTGAAGACTTTATAAATACCTAAGTATTTCTTATGTTTTGCTGTTAGAACCTTACATCTGTCCGTCACCAATATCTTTTACTTTCATTATTATAAATTCTAGTTTCCTTTTGGCCTCATGCTGCCAAGTCTTCCTCCAAACTCTGTCCAACTAGTCTTGATAAACTAGTAAACCGACTTGTCACTTCCTAACATAACCTTTCAGTGAATTCTGTTGACTCCTTAGGAGTTAGTATAAGGACCAGCTTTATAGAGATCCTTGAAACTCCTTAAATTATATGTAAGATTTCACCAAATTTTTAATAAGGCTGTGACCAGAAGTGTTTACGAACCATGTGCATTTAAAATGTTTAACCTTTATTAAGATTCCATAATATAGAAGGTCTCTACTGTACTTCTTTGCACAGTACTTTTCATCTATTCAAATGTATCTATCCGCTCCTTGCTAGTTACCATTTCTTCCTTTGTACTCCCTGGTATCTGTTACACTTATCAAAAAATCATTAGGTAATGCAGTGTTCTTTAACTTTGATGGCAGACTTTATTATGCATTTCCATTCCTAGCGCCATGGGCATGGTAGATGCTCAGACATGTTCTCTGTTCACAATTGAAAAGGAATAAGGAGAAATACGTGACAGCTCTTGCAGCAGGTGATAAGATGTCATTCTTCTATCAGTCTGAAATTTCTTGTAACTTCCTGAAGGCTTGTCTTTCTTAAAGTTACTGATGGTGGTTCTTCTATTTGGATAGACATGGTTGTTTTAGAAACAATATGTAGCAGTTAAGAGTAAAGACTGAAGTCAGATCATCTGGGTTATGGAACCTAGATTTGAGGCTGACTCAATCACTTAATGAACTATGAGTTTTGGGTATATCATCTGAGCTTTTTGACCTCAGTTTCCTCATCTGTAAAAAGGAAAAATAACACCCAGTTCATGGAGTGATAGGAGGATTAAAGTATTTCACAAAATATCTGCCACATATTATGCAATCAGTAATTGTTAGCTGTTAAATAGTTTACTGTAATAAAATATGCATCAATAGACATCCAACAGAAATTAAATGACTTCCCTTGTAGCTCAGTTGGTAAAGAATCTGCCTGCAATGCAGGAGACTCGGGTTCGATTCATGGGTCAGGAAGATCTCCTGGAGAAGGAAATGGCAACTCACTCCGGTATTCTTGCCTAGAGAATCCCATGAACAGAGGAGCCTGGCAGGCTACAGTCCATGGGGTTGCAAGAGTTGGACACGACTTAGCAACTAAACCATCACCACCACCAATTACAAGACACTGTACAATAGGAAAAGTTACGAATTTTGTCTTAAGGACTTAGGAATGGTCATTGTTAAAATTTTAATGTTAAATTTTTAACTTGTATTAAAGTTCAAACTCTTTATATTCCAACAGACATAAAGATTTGAGGAATTAAAAAAAGTTTGGGAAAGGAAGATGACATTCTTTTTTATTAGGTCTCCACAAAAGATCTTGTAGTACTTTATTCTTTGTTCTCTTTCATGTTTTTAATTGGGTTTGAGCCCATATTTTTAAAAAATTGGTTTTTCAGTATTTGTAGTTTTTATTGGTGGCAGAAACTTCCTTAATACTATGGAAGCTAAAGATCTTTCTCATTTATAGTAATTTTACCTTTCTTTTGATTAGATGTCTTTAAGATTAGACAAAATCTGAATACTTACAGATTTCCACTGAATCTGCCTGTATCCCTCTGTATTTGATTTTGTTGCACAGAAGTCTTAACTAGCATTAATAAACATTTTTTGTCTTCCAGAAATATTTTACATCATTTAGAAGAATGGAATTTATGCATAAAAGTAATAATAGCACATTAAGGGTTCAGTTGGTTAAATGTCTTGCAAAGTGAGTGATACATTTATGTTCTTCAGTAGAGTTGGACTAACTTCATTCCAAATTTCTACATATTAATTTAGTAACCAGGAAATAAATTTCCTTTTTAAAAATTATCTCTAAAGTTTCCTAAGACATTTATTACTTAGGGAATATTTCTCTTTAATTAGCACTCACTTTATCAAATCCTTGCTCTACAAAAGGGAAAGAAAAAAAAGCATTTCTTACATATTCATATAATCCTCTGCACAGATTTAGCCTCCAGCCTATTTGAAGATCATCGAAGGCTTCCCAGGTGGCTCTAGTGGTAAAAAACCTGCCCGCCAATGCATGTGAAGTAAGAGATGCAAGTTGGATCCCTGGGTCAGGAAGATCCCCTGGAGGCGGGTGTGGCAACCCACTCCAGTATGCTTGCCTGGAGAACCCCATGGACAGAGGAGGCTCGAAAGCTACAGTCCATGGGGTCACAGAGTTGGACACGACTGAATCAACAGCACACATGCACGGAGTGGGTCTTATAGGTGGGCAGGCTAGTGGTTTGCGTTGCTTTGTCTTTATCTTGTTACATATCTTAATGGTATCTTGCCTACTGCATGTACTTAATACAGAATTATGTAAAAAGTACTTACAGTTTTTCCTCCCTGTGTCTTACTTGGGATACACTAGGAGTGTACTTGGTGAGCTACACAGAATCAGAATTTGGTATTTGCTATGACAGATTAATAGTTGAAAGTTGTTGTTCAGTCCCTAAGTCCCTGCCTCTTTGCCCATGGACTGCAGCACGTCAGGCTTTGCTGTCCTCTACTCGCTCCCAGAGTTTGTTCAAATTCATGTCCATTGAGTTGGTGATGCTATCTAACCATCTCATCCTCTGCTCCTTTCTCCTTTTGCCTTCATCTTTCCCAGGAACATTCCTTTCAAAGAATATTCAGTGTTGATTTTTTTTAAGATTGACTGGTTTGATCTCCTTGCTGCCCAAGGGACTCTCAAGTCTTCCCCAGCACCACAGTTTGAAAGCATCAATTCTTTAGGGCTCAGCCTTCTTCATGGTCCAATGCTCATATCCGTACATGACTACTGGAAAAACCATAGCTTTAAGTATACAGACTTTGTTGACAAAATGATGGCTCTGCTGTTTAATACACTGCCTGGGTTTGGTATAGCTTTCCTTCCAAGCAAGTGTTTTTTAATTTCAGGGCTGCAGTCACTGTCCACAGTGATTTTTGGAGTCCCAAGAAAATAAAATCTGTCACTCTTTGCATTGTTTCCCCTTCTGTTTGCCACAAAGTGATGGGACTGGATGCCATGATCTGCTTTTTTGAATGTAGACTCTCAAGCCAGCTTTTTTACTGTCTTCTTTCACCCTCATCGAGAGGCTCTTCACTTTCTGCCTTTAGATTGGTATCATCTGCATATCTGAGGTTATTGATCTTTCTCTTGGCAATCTTGATTCCATCTTGTGATTCATCCAGCCCAGCATTTCACATGATGTACTCTGCATAGAGTTAAATAAGCAAGGTGACAAGATAGAGCCTTGATGTAATCCTTTCCCAGTTATGAACCATTGAACCAGTCTGTTGTTCCATGTCTAGTTCTAACCTGCATACAGGTTTCCCAGGAGGCAGGTAAGATGGTCTGGAATTCCCATCTCTCTGAATTTCCACAATTTGTTGTGATCCACACAGCCAAAGGCTTTAGCATAGTTTATGA
Source organism: Madoqua kirkii (assembly GCA_006408675.1). Lineage (NCBI taxonomy): Eukaryota > Metazoa > Chordata > Mammalia > Artiodactyla > Bovidae > Madoqua > Madoqua kirkii. Next base: position 1,113 of record SJYC01071297.1, on the reverse strand, counting down.
AGTAGAAGTAGATTTTTTTTTTGAAATTCCCTTGCTTTCTCCATGATCTAGCACCTATTGGTACTTTGATCTCTGGTTCCTCTGCCTCTTTGAAACCCAACTTGTACATCTGGAAATTCTCGGTTCACTTACTATTGAAGTCTAGCTTGAAGGATTTTGAGCAAAATTTTGCTCACATGAAATGAGCAGAATTGTATGGCAATTTGAACAGTCTTTGGCATTTCCCTTTTTTGAGATTGGAATGAAAACTGACCTTTTCCAGTCCTGTGGCCATTGCTGAGTATTCCAAATTTGCTGACATACTGATTGAAGCACTTTGAACAGTAGCAGCTTTAGGATTTGAAATAGATCAGCTGGAATTCCATCACCTCCACTAGCTTTGTTCGTAGTAATGCTTCCTACATATGACCCATTTGACTTCACACTCCAGGTTGTCCGTTCATTAAGACTTTTTTGTCTAGTTCTGTGTATTCTTGGCACCTCTTTTTGATCTGTTCTCTTAGGTCCTTAGTGTTTCTGCCCTTCATGCTTGTCCTTGTATGAAATGTTCCTTAACATCTTCAACTTTTTTGAAGAGATCTTGATAGTTGGCCTTACAAATAGCTGTGAAGAGAAGAGAAGCCCCCAAAAAGGGAGAAAAGATATAACCATTTGAATGCAGAGTTCCAAAGAATAGCAAGGAGAGATAAAGCCTTCCTCAGTGATCAATGCATAGAAATAGAGGAAAACAATAGAATGGGAAAGACTAGAGATCTCTGCGAGAAAATTAGAGATACCAAGGGAACATTTTGTGCAAAGATGGGCTCGATAAAGGACAGAAGTGGTATGGACCTACGAGAAGCAGAAGATATTAAGAAGAGGTGGCAAGAATACACAGAAGAACTGTACAAAAAAGATCTTCACGACCCAAATAATCACGAAGGTGTGATCACTCACACCTAGAGCCAGACATCCTGGAATGTGAAGTCAGGTGGGCCTTAGGAAGCATCACTATGAACAAAGCTAGTGGAGGTGATGGAATTCCAGTGGAGCTATTTCAAACCCTAAAAGATGATTCTGTGAAAGTGCTGCACTCAATATGCCAGCAAATTTGGAAAACTCAGCAGTGGCCAC
>SJYC01071296.1:0-44813 GCA_006408675.1 Madoqua kirkii | reverse complement strand
GAGTCCCTTGGGCTGCAAGGAGATCCAACCAGGCCATCCTAAAGGAGATCAGTCCTGGGTGTTCATTGGAGGGACTGATGTTGAAGCTGAAACTCCAATACTTTGGCCACCTAATGTGGAGAGCTGACTCATTTGAAAAGACCCTGATGCTGGAAAAGATTGAAGGCAAGAGGAGTGGGGGACAGCAGAGGATGAGATGGCTGGATAGAATCACTAACTTGATGGACTTGAGTCTGAGTGAACTCCGAGAGTTGGTGATGGACAGGGAAGCCTGGCGTGCTGCAATTCATGGGTTGCAGAGTAGGACAGGACTGAGCAACTGAACTGAACTGAACTGATAGTTGAAAGTTCTTTAGGTGAAATAATGAAGCTTTAACTATCTTCTACCTGTTTTCTGATGATGATATCTAGTTTTATCTCATTCTAATGAGGGAACCAGAATATCTGCCCAAAAAGAATTGTTTTGCCTTTTCTAGTATGTTACTTTGACCGTTCATGTCTTCCCCTGGGATGGCTATCTTTTTTTTTTTTAATTATATGTTTACATTTATTTATGCATAAGAGTAAGACTCTTGCATTGGTTAGGATGGAGAGTAATGCTTTTAGGTTGAAAACTTTCTTTTTCATAGATAAGGTAACTGCATCTAATGGAAAATTGATATTTGGGGTTAATTTTACTTACAGCACAACAAGGTTTGAGACTGTGTATCTTTTAAAAGTATGGCATTCGTCCAGTTGCATTGTTAGATACTTTATTTACATTTTAGTAGACTTCTATTTTTCTTTAGAAATTTTTTAAATTTATTGGCCTTTCTTTTGTCCATAAGGCACCTAGATCATGTAGGTGTATATGAGACGTTGCTCTTGTTTCTCCAAAGTAGTGATGAGCAGTAGCTCATTTAAACATTTTGTCTTACAAATAGAATCAAACACGTCTCCCAATTGAGTTAAATTATTACTTGCTGATGAAAGACTTCCTTATTTTTAATTGGGCCTTAAATGTGGAAATTAAAGAAAAAAGATTTTTAAGAATTTTATTTACAGTGAATTTTTTTAATTGAAAGGGACAAAAGAATATATTGTTCACCCTTTCTCTAGCTAATTTTAGTTCTTTTTGTTAGTAGAATGTTTCAAGTTACTCTGTGATTTAAATGTAGCAATAGGAGCTGATGAATGAAACCTAGTCAGTCAGTGCCTTACAACTGTTTTCAGAGTTGTTTTCTGAGAACTATATATATATATAGCTTTTGCCAGTAAACAGAAGAGTTAATTTCAGTTTAGCAAGTATTTATTATGTAATGTGTATTAGATATCTTAGAAAAGGGAATTGCGTCAAAACGTGAGGTGAAGCTGGCATGGGAGCAGGGCATATAGATCCTGGTCTCTAATTTGAAACCAACTTTTTAACGACATAAGGCTGGACCCATTAAAAGGCATATGCAGTAATTTAATAAATAGTGTTTATTTGATGACTTAGGAAGGGCAGAGTTGAATTTAGGGGATATTGAGGAGAGAAAGTGTAGGACTTGTGGATATTTTTATGGGGAGGGGTTAGGAGAAGGACAGCTTCAGTGATGGATTTCTGGCTTGAAAAGCAAATGAATAGAGGTGTCTCCAGAGGGGCATTTAGGGAGTAAGTAAATAAGGAGGAAACAGGTCATCAAATTCAGTTTTTGTCCGTTTAAGACAGCCAAGAAGAGAGCTAAAGTAGGCAATTAAAAGATAGTTCTAGGGCTAAAAGGAAAGACCTGGGCTGGTGATTATCATTTTAGGAGTGGGTAACAATTGAAGCCATTAATGTAGATGAGATCATTTTGAAAGAGTACAGCAAGAGGGACATATGTGTGGTTTAGAAAAAGCCAGCAACAATAAAAAGGCCATTAAAAGAAAGGTGTTTCACAGAGGGGGAATGAGATGACTGGTTTAACCAATGTTTTTAAGATTATACAGCAGAGAAAGGGAGTTTCTAGGATTTCAGCTGGAGTCATTTTACATGGTCTATTTGTCAGGTACCAGAAGTACAGTAATGCATGGAAGTATTGCAAAATTACACTTAGTGGTATCCTAAAAGGCTACAAAATTTGTTACTTTCTGTGATTGTAATCTGAATTATTTTTAACCATTTTTTCCTCTACTTTCCAGACTGATTTTAAAAGTCTAGATGGATTGTACATTTTAAAATCTTAGCATTTAGTTCTGTGAATAGAAATGGTATATTTATTTCAAATCTATACTTTGGTTGTACCTTTTAATTTGTGCCTCATTACCCCCCCAAATAAGAATAAATTCAAATCAAAAATATTTTTCTACATAAGTTTTTTCTTTCAGTTTTGTGTCCCCAGTGTCTAGGACATGACTTGCATGTAATTGGTGCTTAATAAGTGTTTTCTGAATGTTGAATTAAGATTTTGGAGCAGTTAAAACAAGATTTTAATATTATATGTATTTTCTCTCATTTTCTCAGGATGGCTGGCTGTGGAGAAATTGATCACTCTATAAACATGCTTCCTACGAACAGGAAAGCAAATGAGTCCTGTTCTAATACTGCACCTTCTCTAACTGTCCCTGAATGTGCCATTTGTCTGCAAACATGTGTTCACCCAGTCAGTCTGCCTTGTAAGCATGTTTTCTGCTATCTGTGTGTGAAGGGAGCTTCATGGCTTGGAAAGCGATGTGCCCTCTGTCGACAAGAAATTCCCGAAGATTTCCTTGATAAGCCAACGTTGTTGTCACCAGAAGAACTCAAGGCAGCAAGTAGAGGAAACGGTGAATATGCTTGGTATTATGAAGGAAGAAATGGGTGGTGGCAGTATGACGAGCGCACTAGCAGAGAGCTGGAAGATGCTTTTTCCAAAGGTAAAAAGAGCACTGAAATGTTGATTGCCGGGTTTCTGTATGTTGCTGATCTTGAAAATATGGTACAGTATAGGAGAAACGAACATGGACGTCGCAGGAAGATCAAGCGGGATATAATAGATATACCAAAGAAAGGAGTAGCCGGACTTAGGCTGGACTGTGATGCTAATACCGTAAACCTGGCGAGAGAGAGCTCTGCTGATGGAGCGGACAGTGTGCCGGCTCAGAGCGGAGCTTCTGTTCAGTCGTCGTCTGTGAGGCCCTTGGCGTCAGTAGATGGTCAGCTAACAAGCCCCGCCACGCCATCCTCTGATGCAAGCACTTCTCTGGAAGACTCTTTTGCACATTTACAACTTGGTGGAGACAGCATAGCGGAAAGGAGTCATAGAGGGGAAGGAGAAGAGGAGCATGAATCACCATCTTTAGGCAGGGTACCAGCACCAGACACTTCGATTGAAGAAACCGAATCCGATGCCAGTAGTGATAGTGAGGATGTATCTGCACTTGTTGCACAACACTCCTTGACCCAACAGAGACTTTTGGTTCCTAATCCAAATCAGACAGTATCTGATCGATCTGATCAATCAGGAACTGATCGATCAGTGGCAGCGGGTGGAACAGTGAGTGTCAGATCTCGAAGGCCTGATGGACAGTGCACAGTAACGGAAGTTTAAAAGTTTTCAGATCCATGCTCGAGATGAAAATGGTTATCTGTAAATTTCTGCCCACGTAACATTATACTCATCCCTAGTAGTGCATTTTGGGAGTTGGGGTGGGAAGGGGTATGGGAAGGATAGCCCTGTAATTAAAATGTCTAACACATCTCTGTTGAGAAGTTTATTTAATATAAAGAACTTAGGTGTCAATAGTTGAGAGCTGTTTAGTAACCGCGGTTTTCTGGAGGTCTGTTTATCTCATAGTTTAAATGCCTTCAGTTCTTTGACAGCGTGTGTGTATTATCTGTGCATTAATGGCCCTCATCTGGCTACTGCATTGGTTCATACTTTTCTGCATGGATTGACATAAAACCATTACTAAAATTTGGCACCTACGAGACACCTGGTATCAGTACGAACAGACAGCTTAAATAACGTTGAGAACAAATGTGAATTTGAGGTTTTAAAATAGAATAACTACTTAATAGTAAAGTTACTGAAATGGAAATTTAAAGGAAACAGCTTATAACTTATGTTTCAGAATCTTGTCTGTAACACACTTCATGGCGTTCTCATAGGCTTTGCTGTCTAGTCCTTGTAGTTAGAAGTTTCTCTTGATCCACATTTTTTTTGATTACAGACTTTATAATTTAATAAATACTAGAATTTCTCAAAATTAATCTGTCTCTTGTTTGAATCTGGAAGGTAATAGAAACATTTTGTGGCCAAAGATCACTGAAAAGGTGGTGTTTTAAATTGATGGTATATTCAGCTTACATGGTCACTTAGAGCAGTTTGATTTCTTCATAGAGATTTAAACAGTCTCCAGGGAATTTACATGGAGTAAATACATGTGGAAATAAACCTGAAGCCTGTCTTAAAATAACTTGATAGAAGAGGCTATGTATATACTTGCCAGTCTTCATTAATGGCTAGCACTTACATGAATTAAATAGTAGGTTTATTTCTAAACAGCCTTACTAGACACAAACTGACTCAACACAAAATGTAGAATCTACAGCAAGGTTGGAAATGCTGGGTTAACTTGGTAATCCAGAATTTGATTCTGCAGAAAAGAAACATGAGTTTATCTTCTATATTTTCCTAAATCAAAACAGCATGATCATGTTGATGAAGCATATGCAAATTGTGTTTAATAAAATTTATCAAATGTGAGTTGAATGTTACAATGGCAAATATAAACTGTCACTAATAAAATCATCTTTTACCTCTTGTGATAAGATTAGGACTTAATTCTTTGACTTAGATTTTTAAGTCTGTATTACTGAGATCATAAAAGTTTGTCATCCATTATTATTAAATTTACTTTTAAATATAGCTAGTTATAAAAGAAGAAAAGATGGCTAATTCTCAGGAAAAAACAAAAATCTGATTCATGTGTAACACGATGTGTCATGAGTCTCTGATAAAATTTGATTACTACATAAACTATAGTTACTGCTAGCTTGGAAATTCTGGTGCATACAAATCAACTGGCCAGTTTTGTAGTCAACAGGCTTTTTGTATGGTGGCCATCACTGCTTCATAGATAACCAAAAATAGAAATTATTTGAAACATCAAATAAGGTCCAAATTTGTAGAAGGGTGGGGTGAGGAGCATCCTTAAAAGAAGGGCCAGTCCATGACCTCTTTAATGCAGCTGCATGGAGCAGAAGAAAATGAGTAATCATAACTTTGCATATCTTCCTGTCCCCCGACTCCTTTCCACTTTTGTTCTCTAAGCTTCATTACATTATCTTTGTAAATTATTTCCAGGTTAAGACAAGACAAAGACTTTATAAGAAACCAGGAATAGGTTTTGTGTAGTTTTTCCTGTCGAAAACTAGTCTGGTTATAGCCTAATAACTATCATGGGAATCTGGGAATTAATGACTATGTTTAAGCCAAAAGTGTTGTGTATTTTAGAGGTTCAGAATCACTTAGCAACTACCTGAATAAACTGAAAGCAAGGCCAAGTGAGTTCAAGTAGTCAAACAGTTGTTATACTACAAATACTAATATTACCTTCCAAGTAGTTTTGACATTCATATTTGATACCATTCAACTTTTATCCATATTAATCATTGGGGTTTTAGCCTGTGCTATTTTAAAAAATTATTTATTAAACTTCTCCTTCCTAGCAACTGCCTCTAAATTTGCTGGTCCACCCCAAACTGTTCCTAGAAGATCTCTCTCACTCTGTAATGCCTCCTCTAAACAAAGCTCTTTGCAGCAAGAAACAGATTTTTTCAAAGCTCTGATTACTTCTGGTGGCCCTTTGATAAACTGCTGTAGCCACTCTTGTGCCTCTTTGAGACATTCGGTTTCGTCTGAAGACTGCAAGATGTCCTCCACCATTCCTATATGTAATGCTTTTTCTGAATCCAGCTTAAGGGCCCCACTTAATACTTTGAGAGCTTGTCTACTGCCGATGATCTCAACCAGCCGGGTGGCACCACCCCAGCTTGGTATTATGCCCATCTCCTTGTGGACAAATCTGATCTCACTGTCTGTAGTCATTAATCTGCAAAAAAGAAAAGAAAAAAACTAATTGAAGTATGTATGCTTTAGTTACAAAGTACTACCTATTCATAATCTGATCTGAAATCTCCATAGATCCTTATAGGTAGCTGTGTCATTCATTAAAAATGTTCCAAAAAACCTGGTTAAGTATAGAATTTAACACACAGCATTCAACGCTTCTCTGAAAATAAGGTCACCAATCTTGTGTATCTTTTACTTTGCACATACGAATCTAATCTTTACGTTTATCCTGAAAACCCAATCTAAAGTGAGTGGTAGCCTAATGAGAAAACCTGGGTTAAAGTGAATATATGGGAGTAGGAAGTGTTGGGTGCATACTATAAAAAAAATATATATATATAATAAAAGTCAGCTGTTCTCAGGGTAAAAATACTGTTTTCTAACTTGGGATTTGTTTTTTAACTCCACTCTTCCCACAAGTATTTACTAAGCTCTACCAATGCCAGGTGGTCTAGATGCAGGCCTACAGGAATGAGCAAGATAAAATCTCCCTGCACAGTTTGGTGAGAAAGACTGAGCAACAAAATAATGTCAATGGTGATGAATGCTACAGAGAAAACGGGGCAAGGGACTAGAGAATGAGGATACAGTGTTGGGTGTGTGCCATTTTATATGGAAAAGGCCTCTGAATTTTTGACCAACTATCCAAGTGAGTGAGCAATGCAAAATTCTGGAAGGGAATTCCAGGAAGAGGGAATTACAAGTGCAAAGGCCTTGAAGCAGAACTGCTTAGTATCTCTGGGGACCAGGCTTATGTAGCAGGAACAGAGCCTACAGAAACGGGGCTGGGGGGATGAGATCAGAGCGAGCTTACAGGCACTTGGGTAGGAGGTCAGATTTTATTTTTTAACTGTGAGGCTCTTTAGGAGGAGGCTGTCCAAAGATCTTATTTTGTAAGAATTGCCTATTTAGCATTTAACAGCATACCAACTATTTAAGGAACTTTATGTTAACTAATCCTCGGGACAACCCTAGAGGTACAGTAATATGCTCATTTTGCAGACGGAAACAGAGGCAACATATTAAATAGCAAACCCAAGGCCATGCAGAATTTTAAATCCAAGTAAATTAACCTCTTAACCTCCCACTACATACAATAGGCAGCTAGAGGAGAGTGGAAGCGGGGCTGCCAGTAAGAAAGTTGACAGTGGCGTGGGCTGGACTTGAGAGGGAAGATTTCCTACACCAGGGACTCATTTTCCCCAAATACTGGGACTTTTACCTACAGGGTGATTAATCAAGTGGAACAATAAAAGGGAATAAACAGACTAGTAGGCACAGCAATCATATTTACCAGTTAAACGCGTATGCTGTTATTAATAGGCTGCATGCATAAAGCTACAGAGTTTGGGGAATGCAGCCTATCGGTATTTTGACTGCATGCCTCAATGCATTCACTTAAAACCTAATTTGGTCTAAAGGTCATGTCTAAACTTTAATTTTTTTAAGAAAAATTATTGCTTTCAAGCTACTCATTACAAAAATGAAGACTAAGTAAGTTCTGCATTTCCCAAGTGTTCAATGCCCAGCTGCAGGTGGTTGGTTCTTTTAGCACCAAGAACAACAGACTCTCAGTCTTTGACCCTTTAATCAAGAGAAATATTCCAACAGAGAATTCTCACAAAAGCCTATTTACTAACCTACTAGGAAAGAGGATGTTCTTGCAGCTGTGAATTCCTGTGAGGGAAAATCTGCCTCAAATATGGACCACTGCTTTTAGAAGCAAACAGCCATGAAAGCAGCAGTTTTCAATAAATATTTAAATGGGAGGGAAGAAGGAACCAAGTGTCTTAAGAATCTGAACTAGCCCCAAATTGTAAGAACAGCTTCGTTAAACAGAAATCAAGGCCAAAAGAAAGTAGAAATTACAGTAATGTCTAATAGAGTTGGAAATATTATTAATATTGAAAATCCTATAAAGCTTTTCACAGATAAAATTGTCACAGTTCCTAATTATACCCTGGAACTGACATTGATGGCTCAGAGCTATGTCTACAATACAAAGAAGGACTATGTCAGGAAAAAGCTCACTTAAAATCTGAACATAAAAGCTGGTTAAAGTCCTAGATATTGGGCTAATGCAGGTGAACTTATGACAACTAAAGTTATTATGCATGAAGCATATATATATTTGGAATTGCTTCTAAAGAATAACATTTATTATCTTTATACCACGTGTGGTTGTTTTCCTTTTGCCACATTTTATAAGGTGAGGTATCACTTGTAAAGGACACTTGTAAACAAACCCGGAGGCTGTCCTTGTATAAATACCTTTGTCATCACACTCTGACATCCATTCTTTATACGTCATGCCTAGGGTGTACTTGTGAACTGAAGTGCATATTACACTAGTAAATAAGACCAAAAATTTTATTAGCGACAACACAAAGTAGTTTAACAAGGAGAGAAATATGGGACATTTAGATGATAACCTTTCACAAGACTCTTTATTAGATCTAAAAGTTCAAGTTTAAATATAAAATTTTCAGTGGTGATAATCAGAATTTATGAAGAAAATGTCATATCAACAAGATATACCCAAAATTAGAAACTTCTTCCTAAGAGCCCTTATAGGATTATATACTAATTCCCGCTAGTTTAGATGCAGTTATCTGGTACCACCTATAATGTAGTCTATTGCAAGTGATAATCTAGTATTATGTAGAAAACTGGAAGACCCAAATCTTAAGATTCTGCAGCCCTATAGCAGACTCATTAAACCATATTAACTCTCTTGACAACTAAAAGATTCTGGGTATCCTCTGACTGTTAGTGTCATTATCATTGGCATTTCCTATGACCCCCACTGAGAGGGGTGATGAGGAAATTAATCTAAATTGGATATACCTGGTGCTGTGGTATGGATATATCAGGAGAAACTAACCATAACTGGGAAGAGTATCTTTTGATAGGTGTTGCAAAGTCAGTGTTGATACCTGAAAGGACTGTTCCTTTTGCTACTAATTTCTGATGAGTTTAGCTACAAGTTTCAGGACTTTGAACAAAAGTATTCAAGAAAAACAATTACCAAATTGTACTAAAACAGGAAACTTTTTAGTAAAAGTTTTTTTTTAAGTGTTAAAAATGTTTATTATTAAAGAAAGGTAGTTTTCATGAACTCCATGGCAAAGAAACGAGAAATACATAGAGAATTGCATTGGGGATTAGCCTAAGCCAGACTACCAGGCCTGACCACTAGACCGGCTGCATTTTACACCTTGTAAAGCACAGAAGAGACCAAAGACTCAATGGTATAAAGAGGATGAGGAAGGGCAGATTATTGAACATCCCTGGGCCTCTGTATGCTTGTCCAGCAAATAAAGATAGTACTTATGCCTCAGAATTTCTATGAGTACTACAATAAAGAGTTAATATATGAAAGTTACTTAGGACATATATACGCCACAATTCTGTTAATCCCAGAGGAACTTGCTCATATATATATATTTAAAAAATCAGTGTGGGACTTCTCTGGCAGTTCAGTGGTTAAGACCTCACCTTTCAGTGCAGGGTATGTGGCTTTGATCCCTGATTAGGGAGCTCAGATTCTAACATGCCTCCTGGCCAAGAAATCAAAATACAAAACAAAAGCAATATTGCAACTAATTCAATAAAGACTTTAAAAATGGTCCACATCGAAAAAGAAAAAGAAAGTATGAAATTTTCTGCCTCTGCCACATCTATAGAACACAGTATTATTCATACTTTTATTTGGTATATAAAAACTATGTATTTTATAGCCTCACCATACACATATTACATTCTCTGTGCACCATACACATATTACATTCTCTGTGTACTATCTTTCATTATTATCAAGTTGGTTGCCTTAATAGGTAAGTCACTACAAATGATAGCAGTGTTTCTGCTAGAATGGCATTATAAAGTTTTTTTCCTGGACTAAAGTCATTCAATCCCTAAAGTATTGAAATGTAAAAGAGTTATACTTGCACTGGAAGCCCAGCAAATAAGGATACACTACCTTTCCTCAACATCTGTTAATGGAGACTACAAAATATATACAATTCTTAATTTCCAAATAAAGGTAGAAATAATGCTGTGTTTCATACAGATATGGCTGAAATGGAAGATTCCAAGTTGATTTAAAAAAAAAAAAAAACATAGACATATACCTGCTGCTGCGTCACTTCAGTCGTGTCTGACTCTGTGCGACTCCACAGACGGCAGCCCATTGGGCTCCGCCATCCCTGGGATTCTCCAGGCAAGAACACTGGAGTGGGTTGCCATTTCCTTCTCCAATACATGAAAGTGAAAAGTGAAGGTCGCTCAGTTGTGTCTGACTCTGCAACCCCATGGACTGCAGCCTACCAGGCTCCTCCGTCCATGGGAGTTTCCAGGCAAGAGTACTGGAGTGGGAGATCCCACTGCCTTCTCCGAGACATATACCTAAGACCTACTTAAGGAATATTGTGCAATATAGGTAAAAGCATAAATATTTAAAAATTTAAAGACAGCAGTCCTGTTATAAAATTAAATCATATGATATCATACATTTAAAGTCTGGAATCATTGATTTAAATAAACTTCTAGGGTCAGAAATTGCTGGTCGTTCACATGACGTTAAGAACAAACCAAATACAACAAAGCAAACTGTAGTGACAGGGGAAATATGGTACATAAGCAGCAACATCTCTGACCACAAACAATACTTTTTAGGATTATGCCTTGAACACAGACGCTTATTTGTTTGTGCATGTACCTTCCTGGCATTTTCTTCCTCCTGTTGTCTACCTGCCATCACATCACAAGACAAATTATAGAAAATAGAGGGAAAGTTCTCAAAGATCCTCCCCTTATCTCACCTTTCTGATTTCCTTCTCTTAGCTGATTGGTCTCATCAGGCTCCATGTACTTTATGTTAAGAGACTGCTTAAGAAAGTATGTGGTTGAATGAAGTTTTTTTCTATTTGTGCATGTGTGCATTTGTGTGTCATGGTGGTGGTACAGTGAGAGAGAAACAAACAGGAGAATGTCTGGGGAATATAAAGTCTGATTTTAATATTCAGCTGTAATCGTAGCATGCTCAGAGAAGGGGATGTTCTTGATATCACAGGCTCTGAAGTAAGACTTTCCATCTAACCAGGGATAACTCCAGAAAAAGCACCAGGCACAGGAAATGTGGCTGCTTCCTGAGGTGGGCATCTCATGTTCAGAGTACAGGCACTATGCCACAGCAAAAAGGGAATCTGCTTTTTAATGACTCTGGGAGGTGTTGGTTGGGGTATGTATGTCTGTTTGTGTACACATTTGTGCAAGTATGAATATTATGTTGTATTTCATGTTGGACTTATTAGGTTAGTATTTTAAGAAAAGGGCTATGTACAGTAGCTCCCTTGGGACCAGCCTGTTTACAGCTCCCTTTCTTTGTAATATACTTTGAACTAATAGGTAGCAGCTGGAAATGCTAATACCTTTGGCTGAGAGTTATTTATATTCATGAAATCAATGTTGAAGATTGAAAACAAATTAAATAGCAGGCTCTAAATTGCATAACTGAGAATTTTACTCCTCTAGGGAGATGATGGAATAAAAATGTGTTTTTCATCCAGAGTATAAACAGCAAAATCTTAAAATACTCCAAAGAAAAACAAAAAGAAAATGCAGACAATCCACAGATATACATCAATGAACATATGAAAATTTATGCCTCACCAAAACCTTAAAAAACACAAAATAAAATTTAATTTTTGATTATCAAAGTTAGAAGAGAGCTTTTAAAAGAGTAATGCTTATTGTAAAAAAGGATGCTCTCAAATAGACACTCATACTGCTGGTCATAGCATAAACTAGCAGAGTCTTTCCTGGAGGGTAACTTGGCACTGTATATTAAAACTCTTAAACATGTTCATTCTTTGACTAAGTACCTGAAGTACTTCGTAAGTGTTAGGATTTATAGAATAAATCAAAGAAAATAATCCAAAATGACAAAGCCTTACATATAAGGCAGTTATCACAGCATTAATCATGATAGAAGAAAATTAGAAACAGCTAAAAGAGGATATTTTAGCACATCCAAACTGATGGAATATTTAAAGAATTTTAAACTCATATTTTCAAGTATTATGGGAACACTGTTCTTAAATAAGGTCATATGATGCTAATTTTTTTAAAAAAGAAAATTATATGTCTATTTTAAAAAGATATGAAGAAAGCACACTGCAGTGCTAATGCTAATTATCTTTGGCTGCAACTTCAACTTTTATGCTATAGCTAACTCTATATTCTTAAAAAATTTTAATATACAGTAACATATATTTTATTATTATAATATTTACAATATGTTCAAAATAAGTTATTTTCAAAATAATCTTCCCTGGTGGCTTATATGGTAAAGAATATACCTGCAGTGTGGGAGACCCAGGTTCGATTCCTAGGTCGGAAACATCTCCTGGAGAAGGGAACGGCTACCCACTCCAGCATTCTTGCCTGGAGAATCCCATGGCCAGAGGAGCCTGGCAGGCTGCAGCCCATGGGATCACAAAGAGTTGGACATGACTGAATGACCAACACACAAAGTAATCTAGAATGTTGCTATTCAATGTGTGGTCTGTGAACCAGTAATATCAGCATCAGCTCAGGCTTCAACCTGAGATAAAATCAACAAAATCCTCAGGTGATTCATATTCACCAGAATGCACACAATATCCTTTTACAGTTAGAAGGCACAATAAACATTTTTAAAGTATCATTATCTGTAATACTTTCTACTGATGTTACCATACAAACTTAGTGGCTTAAAAAACATTATCTCAGTTCTAAACATGAAGAGTTCTGACAACTAAGGGCAGTACATGGTCCTGCAGTAGAGGAAAAATGTCCAGGAGTGCTATAAGGACATCACTGCCAAACTAACACAATTAGAATATGCATAGTGTATTAGATAAAAGCAAGGCATCAATGTTTTCTTGCATTTGACAACTGTGTGCTGTGGTTATACAAAGAACACTCTAGTTCTTCATTAGAGTATAGTAGTTACTATATGGACTTTTGCTGACAAAGGTCCATCTGGTCAAAGCTTTGGTTTTTCGAGTAGTCATGTGTGGATGTGAGAGCAGGACTACAAAAAAGGCTGAGCACTGAAGAATTGATGCTTTTAAACTGTGGTGTTGGAGAAGACTCTTGAGAGTCCTTTGGACTGCAAGGAGACAACCAGTCAGTCCTAAAGGAAATCAGCCCTGAATATTCATTGGAAGGACTGATGCTGGAGCTGAAGCTCCAATCATTTGGCCACCTGATGTGGCCATCTGACTCATTGGAAAAGACACTGATGCTGGGAAAGATTGAAGGCAGGAGGAGAAGGGGATGACAGAGAATGAGATGATTGAATGGTATCACTAATTCTAATGGACATGAGTTTGAGCAAACTCTGGGAGTTGGTGATGGACAGGGAAGCCTGGCGTGCTGCAGTCCATGGAGTCGCAAAGAGTCAGACACAACTGAGCAACTGAACAACTAGTTCTTAAAAAAAGATTATATATTTATGTGTGTGTTTGGGTGTATAAAGGAGTAAAAGGGTAAGATGTTCGTAACTTACTCTCAAATTTCTCATAAAATATTACTTTACATATATATGTGTGTGTGTGTATATATATAAAACATACTATACACACACACATAAGAGGTGAAAAACAGAACAGCAAAATGTTAAAAATTGGTGAAGTTCCATTATAATATAATACAGGGAGTCTTTGTCCATTCCACGACTGGTTCCAGGATCCCTCACAGATATCAAAATCCTCAGATGCTTAATTTCCTTATATAAAAAGGTATAGTATTTTTATATAACCTGTACACATCCTCCCATATAGTTTAAATATCTCTAGATTACTTATACCTAATTCAGTGTAAAAGGAACATCAGTAGTTGCAAGCACACGGCAAATTCAAGTTTTGCTTTGTGAAATTTTCTCAAATTTTCTTCCAGAGTATTTTCAATCCTTGGTTGAAATCTTGAATTTGGAACCCACATATACAGAGGGCTGACCATAATTTCAAACCAAAGCACAATTCCAATTTCTCTCTTATACCAAATTAAGTAGCAAAAACTGAATAACAGATAAGTAATTAAACTGATGACATGTTTCTGACTGCCAAAAGTTGACACTGAAAACTCAAGCAGTCTGAGTTTGCAATTTTCTATTTTCTAGGATATTTCTGAGAGATTTTCCTTCCTTTCACCTTCCCTCTCCCACCCTCTTCCTTTTTTTGAATGATAGGGCATAAGACAAGGGGAATCAAGGAATGAGTGTTCTAAGTACCTCCTAATGCACACTCTAGAATCTTGAGCTTGAAACCAATCTAAGAAACTATAATATAATAACACATTAAGCAATTTTTGGATCAAAGAACCTTTATCAATTTGGTGTATCTAAACAAGTTTAAAAAGATGCAGTTCACAAAGGTAACTTAGAGTACAAAGTTACCAATTTTAATTGGTGACCAAAGAGGAATATAAAAGTTAGCAAAATAAAAAACAAAAACAAAAACAAAAAAACTGGCAACTATATTCTCTATAACAAGCCTGTGTTATGGAGGTAGAATGGTCCCACAAAGACGTCCAGGCCCTAATCCCAGGAAGCTGTGCATATGTTACTTTCCATGATAAAAGGGACTGTGCAGATCTAATTAAGATTATATGTGTGTGTGTGTGTGTGTATTTGTCTCTCAAAATAGAGGCATTATCCCAGACTATCTCAGTGGGCTCATTCTAACCAGTGAGCTCTTAAAAGCAGAAAACTTTCCCCAGTTGGAGTCAGAGAAATGAAGCAGAGGGAAAAGTGAGAAAGATTTAAAGTATGAAAGGAACTTAACCCACCATGTGAAGGGGGTCACATGGAAAACAAGAGAAGGAATACAGGCATCCTCTAAGAGCGAAGACTGGCCCCTGACTGGCATGCTGACAGAAAAACAGAGACCTCAGTCTTCCAAGTGCACGGGACTGGACTCCACCAGCTATAACCAGCTGAGCCTGGAAGTGCACGCTCCCGAGTCTTTAGAGCTCAGTCCGGTCAACCTACTGACTTGGGCCTTTCGTGACCAGGTTTAGAGAACCCAGTTCAGCCCAGCCAGACTTCCAACCTATATATCTGTGAGATAAACAGGTACTGTTATAAGCCACTAAATTTGTGGTGATTTGTTATGGCTGCAATAGAAAAGTAATATTCAAATACATATTTTCTTAATTTGTGCTTCATTTAATCAAGACAAATTTAAAAGTTAGAATCAGATTATTTTATCACAGTTCTAGCTTTTTATTTCCTCATCAATTTTGTCACTAAAGAAAAACATAATGCTTGAGTGACTATTTTCGAGCACTGTGGAACGAAAATTTTTAAGTTACCAGCTTTAGAAAATGTTTTTTACAAGCCATTTCTCTAAGCAAGTTTTGCATGAAAATGATGACTCAACTGAAGGCAGTTCAGTATGAGAGTCTATAATGTTACGTAGACCTGAGTGTTTCTCACATATTAATTCACTACATGTATGGGTTGGGAAGATCCCCTGGAGAAGGAAATGGTAACCCACTCCAGTATTCTTGCCTAGACAATCCCATGGACAGAGAAGCCTGGTCGGTTACAGTCCACGGGGTCACAAAGAGTCAGACACGACTGAGCGACTTCACTTTCACTATTATCAGCTAGTGCTTAAAGGGTTTCAGGGCAGGGAGTGGGGTAATGCTGGCATGCTGTATAAGCTCACTTATTAGGAATATTCATATTAAAAATATTTCTCAAAAAAAATTATTTCTCATCTCCTGAAATAGTTTCCAGTTTGTTATAGAAAATAACCGACAGAGCAATGGTAAAGTTAGGTGGAAGGTCAGCTAGAGTAACTTATACTGGTTTATCACTATCTTGTAACTTAGTGATTAGTAATGTACTTCAGTTATACAAGCCTCTCTATTAGCCTTTATCTTTAAGAACTCTTGTATTGAGTGTATACATTTAAAAGAGCTGAATAGTCTAGGAGTTTTTCACACTTCTATTGTGAAGGACCAGTTTCTATGTTTTTAAAACATGTTGTAAATTGTGAACCAAGTATTTTATAAAATGTAATAAAACTGTATTACTAAAAATACTAAACGAAAAACCAAGACACAACCTTCTTGAATGGCAGTGCCAAGCTAGCATCAGTCAGTTCAGTTCAGTTCAGTCACTCAGTCGTGTCCGACTCTGCGACCCCATGAATCGCAGCACGCCAGGCCTCCCTGTCCATCACCAACTCCCAGAGTTCACTCAAGCTCATGTCCATCGAGTCCGTGATGCCATCCAGCCATCTCATCCTCTGTCGAACCCTTCTCCTGCCCCCAATCCCTCCCAGCATCAGACCCTTTTCCAATGAGTCAACTCTTTGCATGAGGTTTACTGGAGTTTCAGCTTGAGCATCAGTCCTTCCAAAGAATACCTAGGACTGATCTCATTTAGAATGGACTGGTTGGACCTCCTTGTAGTCCAAGGGACTCCCGAGTCTTCTCCAATACCATAGTTCAAAAGCATCCATTCTTCAGTGATCAGCTTTCTTCACAGTCCAACTCTCTCATTCATACAAGACCACTGGAAAAACCATAGCCTTGACTAGATGGACCTTTGTTGGTAAAGTAATGTCTCTGTTTTTGAATATGCTATCTAGGTTGGTCATAACTTTCCTTCTAAGGAGTAAGCATCTTTTAATTTCATGGCTGCAATCATCATCTGCAGTGATTCTGGAGCCCCTCAAAATAAAGTCTGACACTGTTTCCACTGTTTCCCCATCTATTTCCCATAAAGTGATGGGACCAGATGCCATGATCTTAGTTTTCTGAATATTAAGCTTTAGGCCAACTTTTTCACTCTCCTCTTTCACTTTCAGGGCTTCCCTGGTGGCTCAGAGGTTAAAGCATCTGCCTGCAATGTGGGAGACCTGGGTTCGATCCCTGGGTTGGGAAGATCCCCTGGAGAAGGAAATGGCAACCCACTCCAGTATTCTTGCCTGGAGAATCCCATGGATGGAGGAGCCTGGTGGGCTATAGTCCACGGGGTCACAAAGAGTCAGACATGACTGACCGACTTAACTAACTAAGGACTAAGTAATCTTTAATTATTTTTTCTGTGATTTTGCCTTTTGTCCTAAACCCTAACTCCACCCAAACACAGATCAGGAATGAGTATAAAAAATGAAGCAAAAGTCTAATAAATGCTTAAAGATGAGCACATGACTCTGTGTTAGAGGGTACATTTTGTCCAGAGTACATCTATAAAGTTTTAATTTTCACTTACTTTTATGTAGAGGATTTTTAAGTGTAATAATGTATACTTACATATAGCTTAGGATTCTTTAGATATATTAGATAATATCTAAATATATACTTTATATATCATATAATTATATGTTTAAATGATATATTTCACAAGTACCTTTATTTCAGGGTAAAGTGAGAAAAGCATTTAATCCTTTCACACACATTTTCTATTTAGTCTCATATTGTCCATAAAGCCAATATAACTGCTTCCTCCTCAGAGAATGAAAATGTAGCTTCCTGATAGAATCTGCAATTAGGGCCATATAGTCAAAGCTATGGTTTTTCCAGTAATGTATGAATGTGAGAGTTGGGCCATAAAGAAAGCTGAGCATTGAAGAATTAATGCTTTTGACCTGTGGTGTTGGAGAAGACACTTGAGAGTCTCTTGGACTGCAAGGATATCAAACCAGTCAATCCTAAAGGAAATCAGTCCTGAATATTCACGGGAAGGACTGATGCTGAAGCTAAAACTCCAATACCTTGGCCACCTGATGCAAAGAACTGACTCCTTGGAAAAGACCCTGATGCTGGGAAAGAATGAAGGCAGGAGGAGAAGGAGACGACAGAGGATGAGATGGTTGGATGGCATCACCGACTCAATGGACATGAGTTTGAGTGAACTCCGGGAGTTGGTGATGGACAGGGAAGCCTGGTGTGCTGCATCAGGCCATGGGGCTGACTGACTGAACTGAACTGAATACAATCTGCATTGATGACAGCAGAGGGCACTGTCATGTGAAATGGCCAGTTTTTGTTGTATATAAGAATCCTCCTCAGTTAGCAAGTACTAGTTTTCAAAGGGGCTTCCCCAGGTGGCAGTGGCTCAAAGGTAAAGAATCTGCGTGTAATGTAGGAGCCACAGGTTCAATCCCTGGGTCGGGAAGATCCCCTGGAGTAGAGCATAGCAATCCACTTCACTATTCTTGTCTGGAGAATCCCATAGACAGAGGAGCCTGGCAGGCTACAGTCCACAGGGTCACAGAGAATCAGACACAACTGAAGCAACTTTAACACAGTTTTCAAAGAGATTAGGATCTTTGTAATTTTTTTAATATACCCAAACTATTTTAAAATCTCAATTTATTTGTTTTATATACCCAAACTATCTTAAAATCTCAATATATTTGAATACAAAGTGACATGTTTCAACTTATAAACTGAAACCTGAGTCATAAATTTTAAAAAGTTACCTCTTTTGCATGAATTAGCTGACTCTTTCCTCATAGTATTTCTATTAGTATGCTATTTATATTTAGTTCAAAAGGAAAATAAATAGAATATATTGGTTATAGAATGGTTATAACTTATAAAACTATAAAGGAAAATGAGAAAGTAATTATAAAATTTAGGGTAATACTTTCTTACAGATGGAACTGAAGAGGTTATGACTTAGGGAGTTGAGGAATGCTGATAATGTTTCAATTCTTGACCTATAAGATGGTTACATAGCTTCCTATTTTGTAGCAAGTCATTAAACTGACATTTATGTTTATACACACAAATGTTTATAAAACATTTATGGTTTATACACACAAAACCAAAATATAGAAAGCCTTACAAAGATTGTATTATTCCTACAAAGTACAGCTGCATGTGTTAGTCACTCAGTCGTGTCCGACTCTTTGCGACCCCACAAACTGTAGCCCGCTAGGCTTCTCCATCCATGGAATTCTCCAGGCAAGAACACTGGAGTGGACTGGCATTCCCTTCTCCAAAAGTACAGCTATCCAATACTAAAAAGAATTCTAGGGTTAAAGGGTTAATTGATACCAAATAATTTTCTATAAATGAATTCTTTAATCAGCTCAAAATCCCCACAAAGTTTCTACAAATCACAATAGAGACAGGGTCTCAGAAAACCTCTTGTCATTAGTAAGAGGAAGACCCAAGCAGACCCTTTCCCCATTCTCTTTACTTCTTTGGGTTTTTTTTTTTTTTTTGGTTCTTTTCTTGTATAATTTTTATGACTCTTAAAAGTTTCATGTATTTCCTTCGCTTCATTCCCTGGGGACTTTGTTAATATGGATTTTTTTCAAAATCATTTTAACTTTTTGAAATGTATAGCAATGAAGTAATTATGGAGTTATATTAGACTGATATCTACTTTAATGATATGACTGGCAGAAAAAAATTTGCTCATCGATAATCTATTTAAAAATATATTAAATACCTATAATTCAGGCAAAGAAATAAATTTCACATGTTATTATATTTGTGCAAGGAGTAATACAATTTTTACGCTACCTGAAATCACACGCTGTAGTAACTTCTGCTCCTCCTCCCAACGCCCGACCTTGAACCAGTGCAACACTTATTAAAGGAAGTCTGTATATTGAACGAAGAAGGAAAAATGGATGTTATATTTTAAATTCTGATATTAAGCTACAAATATTTAAAAAACTTCAGATACAGCAGAAACAAAATTATTGATCTGTTTATAAAAACAAGCACACTTCAAAGTACAGTAGAGTCATTAGCCTGTAAATCATGAGAAGCAAAACAGTATAATAATAAAAATATAACAATTCACACTAAATGTTATGCAAACATCAAAGTGAAGGTGTTAGTAGCTAAGCTGCATCTGATTCTGTGCCATGCCATGGACTGCAGCTTGCCAGCTTCCTCTGTCCCTGGAATTCTCCAGGCAAGAATGCTGGAGTAGGTAGCCATTCCCTTCTTCAGGGGACCTTCCTGACCCAGGAATCGAACCTGGGTCTCCTGCATTGCCATCTTTACCGTTCTGAGCCACCAGGGAAGCCCCAAACTGATCAACATTACCTCCCCAAACCATTATTTATTTTAAACTATAGGCATAGTATCTTTCTTCCAAATAAACAGTTGTTTCTGTATACTGCGAGCACAACTCATTTTTTTGTGCTTCATTTTATTGGGCTTCCCTGGTGGCTCAGCTGGTAAAGAATCCGCCAGCAGCGGGAAACCTGGGTTCAGTCTCTTGGCTGGGAAGATCTCCTGGAGAAAGAAAAGGCTACCCCCTCCAGGACTCTG
Source organism: Madoqua kirkii (assembly GCA_006408675.1). Taxonomy (NCBI): domain Eukaryota; kingdom Metazoa; phylum Chordata; class Mammalia; order Artiodactyla; family Bovidae; genus Madoqua; species Madoqua kirkii. Next base: position 24,453 of record SJYC01071296.1, on the reverse strand, counting down.
GCCTGGAGAAATTCATGGACTGTATACAGTCCATGGGGTTGCAAAGAGTCAGACACGCCTGACAACTTTCACTTTCACTTACTGTGCTGGATTAGGCTTTGGCTAACAGTTAGCCAAGCTGTGAATGCAAAGTAAAAGTTCTTGAAGGAAATTAAAAGTGCTCCTCCAGTGAACACATGAAAGATAAGAAAGCAAAACAACTTTATTGCTAATAGGAATAAAGTCTTATTGGTCCATAATATTAGATCAAATTACCCACATTTCCTTAAGTCAAAGCCTAATCCAGAGCAAAGTCCCAACTCTCTTCAGTTCTATGAAGGCTGAGAGAGATGTGGAAGACATAGAAGAAAAGTGTGAAGCTAGCAGAGGTTGGTTTATGAGGATTCAGGAAAGAAGTCATCTCCATAACATAAATGTGCTAGGTGAAGTAGCAAGTGCTAATGCAGCTCAGATGTCAGCTGCAGCCAAGTTATCCTGAAGATCCAAGATAATTCATGAAAGTGATGATGCAGACAAAACAACCTTATATTAGAAGAAGATGCCATCTAGGACATTCACGGCTAGAGAGATGTCAATGCCTGGCTTCAAAGCTTCAAAGGGCAGGCTGACTCTCGTTTTAGGGGCAGCCTGTTACTAGCTGAAACTAAATGTTCATTTACCACTCTGAAAATCCTAGGACTCTTAAGAATTATGCTCAATCTACTCAGTTCAGTCCAGTCCAGTTCAGTCGTGTTCAACTCTTTGTGACACCAGGCCTCCCTGTCCATCACCAACTCCTGGAGTTCACGCAAACTCACGTCCATCGAGTCAGTGATACCGTCCAGCCATCTCTTCCTTTGTCGTCTCCTTCTCCGCCTGCCCCAAATCCCTCCCAGCATCAGAATCTTCTCCAATGAGTCAACTCTTCGCGTGAGGCAGCCAAAGTACTGGAGTTTCAGCTTTAGCATCAGTCCTTCCAAAGAACACCCAGGACTGATCTCCTTTAGAATGGACTGGTTGGATCTCCTTGCAGTCCAAGGGATTCTCAAGAGTCTTCTCCAACACCACAGTTTAAAAGCATCAATTCTTCGGTGCTCAGCCTTCTTCACAGTCCAACTCTCACATCCATATATGACTACTGGAAAAACCATAGCCTTGACTAGATGGACCTTTGTTGGCAAAGTAATGTCTCTGCTTTTGAATATGCTATCTAGGTTGGTCATAACTTTCCTTCCAAGGAGTAAACATCTTTTAATTTCATGGCTGCAATCACCACCTGCAGTAATTTTGGAGCCCCCCAAAATAAAGTCTGATACTGTTTCCACTGTTTCCCATTTTCCATGAAGTGATGGGACCAGATGCCACAATCTTCGTTTTCTGAATGTTGAGCTTTAAGTTAACTTTTTCACTCTCCTCTTTTACTTTCATCAAGAGGCTTTTTAGTTCCTCTTCACTTTCTGCCATAAGGGTGGTGTCATCTGCATATCTGAGGTTATTGATATTTCTCCCGGCAATCTTGATTCCAGCTTGTGAGGCAGCCAAAGTACTGGAGTTTCAGCTTTAGCATCAGTCCTTCCAAAGAACACCCAGGACTGATCTCCTTTAGAATGGACTGGTTGGATCTCCTTGCAGTCCAAGGGATTCTCAAGAGTCTTCTCCAACACCACAGTTTAAAAGCATCAATTCTTCGGTGCTCAGCCTTCTTCACAGTCCAACTCTCACATCCATATATGACTACTGGAAAAACCATAGCCTTGACTAGATGGACCTTTGTTGGCAAAGTAATGTCTCTGCTTTTGAATATGCTATCTAGGTTGGTCATAACTTTCCTTCCAAGGAGTAAACATCTTTTAATTTCATGGCTGCAATCACCACCTGCAGTAATTTTGGAGCCCCCCAAAATAAAGTCTGATACTGTTTCCACTGTTTCCCATTTTCCATGAAGTGATGGGACCAGATGCCACAATCTTCGTTTTCTGAATGTTGAGCTTTAAGTTAACTTTTTCACTCTCCTCTTTTACTTTCATCAAGAGGCTTTTTAGTTCCTCTTCACTTTCTGCCATAAGGGTGGTGTCATCTGCATATCTGAGGTTATTGATATTTCTCTCGGCAATCTTGATTCCAGCTTGTGCTTCTTCCAGCCCAGCATTTCTCAATCTACTCAGTTATGTAAGCAGAACAACAAAGGCTAGGTGAGCACATCGGTTTACAATGTGGTTTACTGAATATTTTAAGTCCATTGCTGATTTACTGCTCAGAAAAAACAGATTTCTTACAAACTGTTACTGCCCATTGACAATGAAATGCACCTGATCACCCAAGAGCTCTGATCAAGGTGTAAAGTGAAATAAAAGCTGTTTTTCATACCTGCTAATACAACATCCATTCTGCAGCCTGTAGATCAAGTAGTAATTTTAACGTTCATTCTCATTATTTAAGAAATACAATTCATTAGTCTTCAGCTTCCACAGAGAGTGATTCTTCTGATGGATCTGGGCAAAGTAAATTGAAAACCTTCTGGAAAAGATTCACCATTCAAGATGCTCTAGGGGCTTCTCCAATGGCTCAGCAGATGAAAAATCTGCCTGTGATGCAGGAGACCCAGGAGACTGGAGTTCGATCCCCGGGTCGGAGAGATCCCCTGGAGGAAGAAATGGCAACCGACGCCAGTACTCCTGCCTGCAAAATTCCATGGGCAGAGGAGCCTGGTGACACTATTAAAAACATCTGTGATTAATGGGAAGAACTCAAAAATCACCATTAACAGGAGTTTGGAAGAAGCTGATTCCAAACCTCTTGGGTGACTTTGAGGGGTTCAAGACATCATTAGAGGAAGTAACTGCAGATGCGGTGGAAACAGCAAGAGAACAAGTGGAGCTTGAAAATGGGACTGGTTTTGCTGCAATCTCATGATAAACTTGAACAGATGAGGAGTTGCTTCTCATGGATGAGCAAAGAGAGTGGTTTCTTGAGATGGAATCTATTCCTGGTAAAGATGTTGTGACGACTATTGAAATGACAACAAAAGATTTTAAATATTAAAAAACGTATTTGATAAAGCTGCCACAAGGTTTGAGAGGATTGACTCCAATTTCGAAAGAAGTTCCTCTGTGGGTAAAATGCTGTCAAACAGCACTGGATGTTACAGAGAAATGGTTCATGAAAGGAAGAGTCAACTGAAGCTGAAAACTTCACTGTTGTCTTATTTCAAGAAATTTCCACAGCTACCCCAACCTTCAGCAACTACCACCTTGATCAGTTAGCAGCCATCAATACTGACCCTGCACGAACAAAGAGATTAAGATTCACTGAAGGCTCAGATGATTGGCATTTTTTAGCAATAAAGTGTTTCGAAATTAATATGTACATTTTAAAGACATAATGCTATCACATACTTAACAGACTGCAGTAGAGTATAAATATAACTTTCATATGCACTGGGAAACCAAAAAATCCTATAGCTTGCTTTATTTTGATACCTCTTTGTTGTGGTGCTGTGGTACCCAACCTGCAGTATCTCCGAGGTAAGCCTGTATACAGGCTTCCCTGGTGGCTCACATGGTAAAGAATGTGCCTGCAATGCAGCAGTCCCAGGTTTGATCCCTGCGTCAGGACAATCCTCTGGAGAGGGAATGGCAACCCACTCCAGTATTCTTGCCTGGAGAATTCCATGGACAGAGAAGCCTGGCGGGCTACAGTTCATGGGGTCCAGAGAGTTGGACATGACTGAGTGACTAACAAACTTGTAGAGAGCTCCTGGAACTTCTAAGCAAGCACCTGACGACTGGGAATTATTCAGTGTGCTATAGTCTAGTCCATTTTTGTTGATATCAAATTACAGATGGGAAAATTAAGGCTGTATCAAAAAGGAGGAAATGTGTATTGGAAGGTTCCTACCAAAAATCTTTTCATTCCTCATTGAAATGATCCAGAGACTGATCCTACATAAAAGAATGGTTCTGATGTAAAAACAGTCTTCACCTTTCATGTTTGCAAAGACCCATTTTACAGAACTGTGTATTAAAAGGTGAATTTAAAATGTTTCAAAAATATATAATTTTTTGTAGGTCTAACCAAATGAAAAGATACAGGTCTTAAGAAATTACACATTTCTTAACACACACTGCTTCCAAATAAAAAGGATTACCTAAAGAAAAACACTTTTAAGATTTACTTAAGAAAAAGTCGAATGTGGTAAGAAGTAGGTGAATAGGAACTAATACAATGAAGATCACTCTTTCTAGACTCTCATATATAAAGAGTAAGAAAAATACATTCATGTCCAATAAATAAGTGTGCTAAACAAGTATGAATTTCCTTAGTTTCTCTGAATTTTAACTTTTTTTTACATTCAGAATATGGAAGCAATCATGTCATAGTCTATAACCCCAAATGCCTAATGACAGGAGCCAAACTTTTTCCTTTTTCTTCCTCTTCTAGGTGCAAAGTGAATCTATCTTTTTCAGAAATATGTAAAAGCTTTCTCCAACTGGTAACTCTTTTTCTCTCTCCTTGTGGCTACAGATCACTTCACTATACTACTACTACTAAGTCACTTCAGTCGTGTCCAACTCTGTGCAATCCCGAAGATGGCAGCCCATCAGGCTCCGCCATCCCTGGGATTCTCCAGGCAAGAACACTGGAGTGGGCTGCCATTTCCTTCTCCAATGCATGAAAGTGAAAAGTGAAAGTGAGGTCGCTCAGTCGTGTCTGACTCTTCGAGACCCCATGGACTGCAGCCTACCAAGCTCTTCTGTCCATGGGATTTTCCAGGCAGGAGTATTGGACTGGGTGCCATTGCCTTTTCCATCACTTCACTATACATTCTACTAATTTTGAATATTAGGTTATCTTTATGCATCTTTTCTGCTCTAGTATCAGTATTTAACTTTCACATGTCTATCTTGAATATATCCAGATTATAACTAAATACAAACTCTTTAGGGAAAAGAGCTAAGTCTTAAACTCTTTTTACCTCTCAAGGTTCTTATTTTTAAAATATTTGTATGTACTTCACTAACACCTAATTATATGACTGTCCTTGATGGCAAAAATAAATAGTTCATCATTAGAATAAATATGAACCAGAATATATGAATATTGAATTCATATATTCTAAATATAAATAGATTATCAGTGACTGTTTTTTAACTAGTGCAAAGCACAGACTAATAAAAAGTTATTTGGGGTTTTTTAGAAATTGTGTTCTTTTTTAAATTATTGCCTTTTTTATTTTTTAAATTATGAAAATATAACTCACTTATAGAAGACTTGGAAAATACAGAACAAAGTTACATAAGATGTGTATAAGAGACAGCCTGCTAGACAGTCTGGCTCCCGAGAACCGCAAAGGGGCCCAGTACTTTTGATGAAGGTGGCATATGGTTCAATTACTCAGTCATGTCTGACTCTGTGACTGCATGGACTGTGGCCCTCCAGGCCCCCCTTACATGAGATTCCCCAGGCAAGAAGACTGGAGTGGGTTGCCATTTCTTTCTCCAGGGGATCTAAAATTGTGTTCTTTTTTAAATTATTGCCTTTTTTATTTTTTAAATTATGAAAATATAACTCACTTATAGAAGACTTGGAAAATACAGAACAAAGTTACATATAGTTCTACTATATATTACAATTATTTTTTTAATAGATAAAGATTTTTAGTTGGAGTTTCAAAATCAAACTCTCAAAAATTAATGGACTGAACATACAAAGAGGTAGAAGGATACAGTAGACCTGAAAGGCACCATGAACCAATTCAACATAATTAAGATTTATACAATTTTCACACAATAAGAGGATACAAATTCTATTCAAGTTCTCATAGACTATAAACTAGGAGGCCCTGGAACATACCCAGGGACATAAAACAAGGTGCAAAAATTTCATGGTCTAAAGGTATTGAGATCAGATCTGCTCTCTTACCACTGTGGAATGATGCTAAAAATCAGTATCAAAAGATATTTGAAAATAATCCATGTACTTTCAAGTACATTTACCAAGAGAGATCTTTGACCTAGCCACTGAAAACCTCAATAAAGTTGGAAGACTGAAAAAACATAGAGGGTGGTTACAGAGAAGAAAGCACAGAAATCATGTCTTAACAACAAAGATACATTACCTCATAAATCGTGTTAAGGTGTTTTGCATGAACATGCATACAGCCATTCCATCCTTTAAATAAGAATAAACACAAAGATACAATGTAAATGTTTTACATAAGAAATTAAAAAAAAAACACTTTTAGAAATTAGAAAGTAATAGTCAAAGTGGATCACAATAAACTATGGAAAATTCTGAAAGAGATGGGAATCCCAGACCACCTGACCTGCCTCTTGAGAAACCTGTATGCAGGTCAGGAAGCAACAGTTAGAACTGGACATGACATGGAACAACAGACTGGTTCCAAATAGGAAAAGGAGTATGTCAAGGCTGTATATTGTCACCCTGCTTATTTAACTTATATGCAGAGTACATCATGAGAAACGTTGGACTGGAAGAAACACAAGCTGGAATCAAGATTGCCGGGAGAAATATCAATAACCTAAGACATGCAGATGACACCACCCTTATGGCAGAAAGTGAAGAGGAACTCAAAAGCCTCTTGATGAAAGTGGAGAGTGAAAAAGTTGGCTTAAAGCTCAACATTCAGAAAACGAAGATCATGGCATCTGGTCCTATCACTTTATGGGAAATAGATGGGGAAACAGTGTCAGACTTTATTTTTCTGGACTCCAAAACCACTGCAGATGGTGACTGCAGCCATGAAATTAGAAGACGTTTACTCCTTGGAAGAAAAGTTATGACCAACCTAGATAGTATATTCAAAAGCAGAGACATTACTTTGCCGACTAAGGTCCGTCTAGTCAAGGCTATGGTTTTTCCAGTAGTCATGTATGGATGTGAGAGTTGGACTGTGAAGAAGGCTGAGCACTGAAGAATTGATGGTTCTGAACTGTGATGTTGGAGAAGACTCTTAAGAGTCCCTTGGACTTCAAGGAGATCCAACCAGTCCATTCTGAAGGAGATGGGCCCTGCGATTTCTTTGGAAGGAATGATGCTAAAGCTGAAACTCCAGTACTTTAGGCACCTCATGCGAAGAGTTGACTCGCTGGAAAAGACTTTTGATGCTGGGAGGGATTGGGGGCAGGAGGAGAAGGGGATAACAGAGGATGAGATGGCTGGATGGCATCACTGACTTGATGGACATGAGTCTGAGTAAACTCCGGGAGTTGGTGATGGACAGGGAGGCCTGGAGTGCTGCGATTCATGGGGTCTAAAAGAGTCGGACACAACTGAGCGACTGAACTGAACTGAGAGCCAAAAATAATGAAAATTTTAAAATGATGTTTTCATTTAAAAACTCTTTGAAGCTGTCTGAAATGCAAATGATATTGTATTTATTGTGTTCATCTTCAAGGGTTTTTTGAATTCAGCTTTGTATGAATTATTACCATGGACTTAGGTCTAAGAGTCAGGTCGCAGAAAAGTGAGTTCTATTCAGGGTAATTTGGAAGGACAAGGCATAAGACATACCCACCTATTATCCCAAATTCTGATCCCCTAAGAATATAAACATATAAAAAACAAATTTCTTAATAGTAGTATAAACTCATTGCCTCTTCGTTTTACCCTCACATACTTTCTTAAACCAAGTATAATGTGGTCTTCAGCCTTCTCTCAAAAGACTTTCCTCAAAGGTTTCTAACAATCTCCTATTTGTTAAATTAAATGGCTTTTCCTTATTCTCATCTCCTTCTGTATCTCCATAACATATATAGCATCTTCCTTTGATCAATTTTTTCATTTTGATAGTCTCAGTTTCTAGCGACACGTCAACTCCCAATCCTCTTCCTATTTCTTTGATTACTATATTCTAGTTTTCTTCGTCTCTTTTTTATTCAGCTAAATACATGTTACCAAAAATCCAATCCATGATTTCTCTTTTTCTCCCTTATCTACAATTTCTTCCTTGCAAGTCTCATCCATTCCCATTGGTTCAACTAGTGTTTCCTTTAGAGTACCAAAACCTGCTAAGAAATTTCACATTCTGCCAACATTTCAAATTTGGCATGGCATAACCAACCGGTTATAAAAAGCTGACTTTTAACCCGAGTTTCACCACATAATAAAAAAATAAACTTGAGCAAGTCATAACAATGAACTTCAGTTTTCTTACACAATAAGGAAGGAACGAACAATTTTAAAAACTTGTTCCATTTGATTTAAAGAATGGTTAGAAAGATGAAATGTACCTAGATGCTTTGTAATAGATCACGGAGTTCTGAATTAACAAGAATGGTTTTTCTAGTCCAAGAGGTTCAAAATTCTTGGCATTATCTTTAACTCCTCCATTTCAATTTTCCTGTGTTTGCTGAGTTACCAAGCATGTCTCCTCAATCTTTCTTTTGAAATATTGCCAATTTAAATCCCTTTGTCTTCTATTTTCACAAGTTTGAACTTGTGTTACTCATGCTTAGAATATTACAACAGCCTTGTTTCCTAACTAGCCTCTCTGTATTTAATTTCTTTTCCCTATGTAATGTATCTTGCATCCTGCCTGAAAAACCTTCTTATAGGATGATAATTTCATATCACCAATAAAATAAGGTCAGAATTCCTTGGGAAGGATTGATCCCAAATTATTTTACCAACTTTATTGACTACTGTACCCTTCAGTCAAGCATCCTAACTTCTTCTGCAACTAGCTATTTGCCATTCCTTTAACACCTTACATTTATTGTTGTTCTATGTCTTGGCTCACATCATTCCCACTATTTGGAATAGCTGCTCCTTTTCTCTACCTATTTCAAGGAATGCCTGAATCAAACATTTTTTCAACAAAATTTTATAAATCCCAGAGTAACAACTTTTTCCTTTTGGGTTTCTGTAGTATTTTCCTTTTTCTAACTAGAGAATTTATAGATTGTATACATTGTGTTTAGACTTATTATTAGTTACATCATCTATACAAGATAAAGATAGGGAACATGATCAGTAGAATGTGGCCCTGGTTCCTAGTCTTCAAAAATCTTGTGAGAAAAAAGAAACACATCATGCATCAAGGTACAGTACATTAAGTATTCTGAGAAATGCTTAAACAAGCTGAGAATAGTGGCAAATAAGAAACAATTCACTGGGTTGGAGTAGTTGAGGAGGCTTTATAGAGGAGAAGAGGAGATGGCATTTGCTAGATAATTTGAGGCTGACAAAACGCATTCTTCATCCTCAGAAGCTAGCAGTGTAACCAACACTCTGCATACAGTATGTGTTGTTGAAGTTAACTGACTCAGATGAATTTGAGATGGAGAACTATGTTGTTTCACAAAACAAAGGCAATCAATGAGTAGTAAAAAACAGTATGATACAGCTGGGAAGAATTTGGGAAGGGCCAAAAGGAGGGAGGAGATGCCAGCCCATAATATGCTGTGCCAAACTCCCAGAAATCCTTTTGCTGGATACCATCGAGACTGAGAGATGTATGTGCTGCCAGGAATCAGACCAAATATGGATATAAGTAAGATGATTGGCTGGAGATACCCTGGAAAGCTAACTCCCAGTTACAATAAAACCTGAGACCAAGAGCCATGTGGCAGAGCAGGTCTCCTGGGTTCCTTTACCCTGCTGTTCTCTGCTGGGCAGTCCTTCCCATAAAGCATTTTGCTTTGTCAGTATGTGTGTCTCCTTGGACAATTCATTTCTGAGTGTTAGACAGGAGCCCACTCTTGGACCCTGGAAGTGGTCCCCCTTCCAGTAAGAGAACCATAAATGAGCCTTCCTTTTTTTCCCTAAGTGCCTATTGTGTGAATTTGCTAATTTCCTCAAAATACACAGAAGAGTTTTGAGAAATTTATAACAGCTTGTCTACAAATCAATAAGGCTACAATGGAACTATACAATAATCACAGCAAAAGCAAAGAAGTTAGACAAGAACTTTGAGGTTGCTGCGAAAATTTAGGCAACAGAGAAATAAGGGGCAACAGACTGGCAGAAACTTAACAAGGGAAGTCACTGGACAAAGGAGGATATTATCTTCAAGGTACATAGAGAAATATGCAGGTTTCTAAAAGGCCAAACTTTTCCTCGAGGCATCAAACCCATTCACTGCAGAGTAAGAAGGTTTTTATTTCCCCCTATCTTAAAGCTTCAACTGGACTTTATTATTTCTGTCCTCTGAAAAAAGACTTCTCAGAGTCTGCAGAACATCTGCAGCATCAAGTTACATCTTAGAAATGGGTTAATACTGCACTAGATTTTTTTCCTCTTTTATTCTTTGTCTCGGTTTCATAACTTTCAGGGCTACTACTTTTCAGGGCTAATTCATCTCTCTGCTTGGACCATCTTAATAAAGGATTAACTGTCTAACAGGAATAATTATTGACTTCCCTGGTGGCCCAGATGGTAAAGAATCCGCCCGCAATGTGAGAGACCTGGGTTCGATCCCTGGGTTGGGAAGATCCCCTACCCACTCCAGTATTCTGACCTGGAGAATTCCATGGACTGTACAGTCCATAGGAGTGGCAAAGAGTTGGACATGAGTGAGTGACTTTCACTTTCTCTCACTAGAACAATGAGAGCTTTTTTCCCCTGCTCATTAAAAAAAGGGTATCAAAATGAAACCAACTTCTTGAGACCAGGTCCTAAAGAAAAAAAAGGAAAAAACTACCAATAGATAAGCAAATACAATGTTGATGACTGTTGATTCTGAGCACAGGAGGGTTTCAACATATTAGTCTGAAAAATAAAATACTGCCTATCCTAGGATGGAGCAGTCATCAGCGATTACAGTCAACACTGATGGTGAGCCCCAGGGAGCTTAGAATGGAAATAGGGACTGTAACCCCATCCAGCAGTCGCCACTCCCAACAGTGCAGCTTGAGGGAACTCAGGATGAGAAAACAGGATACTGGCCCCTACAGCTGAGGTACATATCAAAGGAGATGATTTCAGTGGGCCCAGACTCTTGAATCCACCCATACACAGAAAAGCGCTGAATTCCTTAACTTCAGTTGTCTGGCTTTCTTTAATTAACAATAATCTCCTGACCACTTGCCCTTTGTTGCAAACACACCCAAATATCTTGGCTCCCCTTCACAGCCTCAGAGCGATTTCTCAGGGTTGTGAGATACTGTCTCCCCTTAGGTTTGAAGTCCTAAGAATGTCCGCAGGATAAAACGTTAACTTGCAACTTCTAGGTTGCCCATCTTCTTTCAGTCAACAAGTCTACTTTTTTTAGTATTTGGTAATTTTCATTAGCAAAATATTTCTCAAAGAGTTGAAAAAACACAGTGGCGAAAACATCAACATAATTATCTTTTCAAAAAAAAGGCATTTAATAATCACTTTCGAGTACCTTATTAATAATCTGAAAGAAAAGCAATTCCGTTACTAAAATCATCATCTATTTTACTTATCCATCCTCAGAAGAGTGAATTCACCAAACAAGCAGATGCAGTGACACACCTCTGAGAATAAAGAGTAAGTACGTGAGATAAAAAGAGCTTTGTTCAGAGAAAGGCTGCATATAACTTTAAGTCATGTTAAGCATCTCAGAATCTCTTAGCTGTGAGGGACAGGAGTGTTCATATGTGCAACTGCAATTCATAAACATGTATGAGCCTCAAAAATCCCAAGGCCATTTAAAATTTCAGTTTTATACATTTATAGTTACTTTTCAGGGATATAGGAATAAGCTCTATATGAGAAATGGAAACAATTATCAGGGATTTTATTTAAACTGCTTCTAGTTCTTATTAATTTGAAAGTCATCATGTGACAAATACACCATGCATGCATGTACATTACACATGTGTGCTAAGTCATGTCTGACTCTTTTACGACCCCATGGACTGTAGTCTGCCAAGCTCCTCTGTCTATGAAATTTTTCATGCAAGAATACTGCAGTGGGTTGCCCCTTCTTCTTCCAGGGGATCTTTCTAACTCAAGGATCAAACCCATGTCTCCTGCATCTCCTGCATCAGCAGATGGATTCTCTATTACCATGCCACCTGGGAAGCCCAATATATCCATAAAGAGAATTTATTCAAACTATTTATTTCTATGCTATATATTTCCTAGAACCATGACTAAAGATATTTCATAGAAGTACAATAAAAGGATTCACCTACACAAGACAATATTTTGAAATAAGGTATTTTAAAGGCAATCTGGGCCTGAAAAATAACACACTGTAAAGCAGAATCACAATTCCAGGTTGTTTTTTTTAATCAATATTGGCAGATGTGCGTGACTACAAGGGATGGACACCTGCAGTGCTATTTAAGCACTGGGGTCACATCACCCGAGTTCCCAGCTGTAGATCAAAATCCACACTCATCTACTGCAAACATTCAACAAGTTATCTGGAGAAGGTCCTCACTGGAAAGAATAAACTTTATTAAGTGATATCTTATCTCAAGTCTGATATTTTCCTACCTGATTTACATCAGGCCCACTATATATATGTGAAGCAATTAGCATGTTTCCACTTGTAGTTTTTACATATATAGCAGAAAAAAAAAATGCTGGCCACATGATCTAAAGAGACAGAAACAACCTTCTCACTAGAAAAAATAAAAATAACCTTTTGCATTTTTAGGGATGACTTCCTATCTGACTGAAAAGGTCAGGCCACTCAAGGTGGCTCTTCTCTGGCTCTCTGTATGTCCCTTCCTCAACCACTGCCTGTTTCACTTACACCCTACTCACATGGCTGGCCTTCCTCCATCCCTGCAAGTCACTGTCCTCAAAGGTGTGGTGAGGGGCATTCTGCTAGTTTCCCTGGTAACCAATGAGCCAACATGAAGCTAATTCCCTTGTAAGTGACTCCCCTTTTCCATGAAGCAAAGACTGTCCTGCCCTGTCTGCTGCAGCTGGTGGGTGCTGCTTCAGGACTTTGCTTCAGACATGTGAGCTCCCCCTTTCCACTGGCCCACTGACAGCTGTCACTGACTCCAGGCTCTTTCTTTGGTCTTGCAGCTGGGTAAATGCAGGCTTTCCAGGCCTGAGAGTACAGCCCAACACTGACTTATACCAGACCCACAATAATGTATCATTACTATCTCATTCTATCTTTATAGTGCCTTTTGTGAACAGAATAAGATGTCTAGCAACAGAATCATTCTGCTGCTGCTGCTGCTAAGTCGCTTCAGTCGTGTCCAACTCTGTGCAACCCCATAGACGGCAGCCCACCAGGCTCCCCCATCCCTGGGATTCTCCAAACAAGAACACTGGAGTAGGTTGCCATTTCCTTCTCCAATGCATGAAAGTGAGAAGTGAAAGTGAAGTTGCTGTTTTGTCCGACTCTTAGCGACCCCATGGACTGCAGCCCACGAGGCTCCTCCGTGCACAGGATTTTCCAGGCAAGAGTACTGGTGTGGGGTGCCATTGCCTTCTCCGCAGAATCATTCTAGGGGTGAAAAATTATAATCAAATGACTTGCAGGCCCCATAGTAAAATTACTAGTAAAGCCTGGGTAAGAATCCATATATTCAGATTGTCAGCTTAGTATTCTTGATAGGGTAGAGTAAAGGGACAAAGCAAGTGGTTAAATATTTAATCCCAGGAGGGAATTGTAAATAAAACTAAAGTATTGGAAAGCCAGTAAGTTAATGATCATTTAAGACAGCAGTTTTGCTTCACCACGAAACCAAACAGGCTTCCTTAGCAGCAAAACCATGCAACAGACACATAACACATGGCCCAAAATAATAAAATAACAGTGGAATGAGACCCACCTCCTGCCCAGTAAGCTCAGTAAGTTAATGATTTCTATGATGTGGTTCTCTATACAGAGTAAAAACAAAAATATAAGAAACGGTGATATTACACTGAAACCTGAGATGATTTACCATACTTTAGCATATGTTAGCTCCTTTTTGCTCATTTCCATTGCACTATGACAGTACCAGTTTGACCACATAGGGACAAAAAAAATCCCCCACTCAACATGGAGGAGGAACTATAAGGAAGACAGTGGTCTTCTCCCTGTCTTCACTTTTCCTTAGATTATAAAACTGTAGCCCACTCAGTTCTTAGGCTGGCACCCTCCTGCCTACCAGAAAATACTGAAACCAACTTTCAAATACAAATCTATCAAAATTACAAAAAGAGAGATCTTTCCTCATAGATATTATGCATACTGAAATCCTTATACTACATAGAGTGGTGCAAGAGCTGTCCAATAACATTAAAACGTTATTACCTATATACAGTTCACATTTATCATTAAATGGTAACAGACACACTTTTCTCCCTTTTTCCTCTCTCTCTCTCATCTGCTTTTGCTTACTTCTTCCTGCCTAGTGGAGGGCTGAATTCAAGAAAAACAGCTTCTGTGGAGGACAAATACTGACAGATGATTCAGACTGCTTTTCTGTCACCATAATTCAAAAGCAAATGTTTCAACTCCAAGCATTTGTTGGAGCCTACCAAGTGCCAAACCCACACTAAGTATTTTATATACGTACCTCATGCAAAACTCCATATCATGAGATGCTAAAGGGCTTCCACTTAAAAAATTCACATCCTTGCTGGTTTTAATAGTGGACGTTTTATTGCTAAGCTTCCTGTCCTTCATTTTTTTCCCATTACTTCACACTACTACAAGCTAATCTTTAAGATGCAAAATAAAAACTCTGATCTTTGGAAAACTATTAAAGAATAGCTGTCATCATAATAACCATATAAGTAGAATATAAATATCTTAGCCAAAATGGCTGACAAACATGTGGAATCTACTGCATAATTCATATAATACTTGCCTCTGGAGTTCCTAGTGCTTTCACAGCATTCAGATCAGATCCTGAGGAAAAAGTATTTTTTGCCCCACGGACAATGAGACCTTTTCCCTCTGTCCAATTTTCCAATTCAATCACTTTTTCCAGAAGTTGTAGCATCATAACACCTGCCGGTGGGCGGGGGGGAATCACATACACATAAAATATTGGACAAAAAGAAGTAATTTAGAAACTGTAAGGTGTCAAACAAGACTTTCAGATCACAAATTTTACAAATACTGAATGTTTATCAAATGCCTATAATGTTGGTACTGAGTATATATGAAGAGGATAAGCATGACAATCTCTCTGCTTTAAAAATTTACAATTTGTTAGTGATCTCTCTCTCTCTCTCCCTTAATTAAGAAACCACATAAATATGTGGTTAGGTAGGGAAAAAAAGCTGGCCCTGAGTATGAGAAACATATACCAGTAGTTAAGCTAATCTTATGGACTCTGTGAAATAAGCATAAGAGATGAAATGGACCATGAAGAATATCTGCTTGGGTGATCTTCAGGCAAGGACCTGAGAGTTGTGAGTGCAGGGCTCATTCATCATCTCTCAACACAACCCAACCCCATCACTCTAATCAAAGTAGCTCTGCTTGTATTAGTTTTAAATACTAGGCATCAAATTAATACTTGTTTTCATTTGAATAAAAAGCTTTACTGATATAAATCATAAAGTACAGCTATTCAGTAGTTAAAATTAGTAGCTAGCTACTCTAAAATCTCTACAACAGTCTTACCTTTCTGATTTTATTTTTTCTAGGCTCACATAAAAGTTGCCTCTTACTCTCTGAACCGATTGAAGGGATGGCGCTGCACTGTCCAGTGGAGCAGCCACCACTCACATGAAGTCCCTGAGCACCTGGAACACGGCTGGTCTAAACCGAGATGTGCAATCGTGCAAACAGTTCATGGCAGGAAAGAGCTCTTGACAGGAAGCCCCTTCCGCCTTGTCACTAACCTTAGGCCAGGCAACCCCATCCTCTACTCATCTCTGGCCAAGGCACAACTGTCAGATCTCTGGATGACACAATACACTGCCTAACCTGTTGGTCCTTTCCAGAGATCAGATAAGTAGAGATGAAAATAAGTAACGGAGGACTAGATCTCTTCCCTAGCTGCTGCTTCAGAAATCTCAAGAACAAATCCGTGCAAACAAACTGTGTGAACGAGAGCACCTAAAGAGAAATCATAGGAAGTCAATAAGCCATCACACAGTGGGGCACGGCAATGACTCAGACACCTTATCTCAGCGACTAAGATTATGTCCCCTTTTTCCTTTAAAACTTTCATGGCTCAACAGAATCTTCAGAGGTGGTTTTTGTGGGACCCTGAGTCCACCATCTCCCCAAACTGCCAGCATTCTGACTAAAAGCAACTTTCTTTCCTAATAACATTTGTCTTAAATGCTGATCTTTGAGTAGCAAGCAGCCAGACTCAATCTGCTAACAGCAGTGTAAAATACATAGCAGATTTCAAAGACCTGGTATGAAAAAAAGAGGTAAATATCTCATTGATGCTTTTTGTATCAATCACAAGTTGCAACATTCTGAATACACTGATTAAACACAATATTATTAAAATTAATTTAACCCTTCTTTTTCCTTTTAAAAACAGGGCTATCAGAAAATTTTAAATGATATATATAGCTGACACTTGTGTCCTGCATTATATTTCTATTCATTAACATTAATAGCAAGAGATATCTCTGAATTCTGCTCAGTGTAAAGAAAAGTCATATTATGTTTAAAGATTCATCATTGATAATTTAAAAAGTTTATAGTCTATTGAATTATGTCTATAGTTATGATTATATAAAAACACATAAAACTTTATTGGGATATTTTTGAACCCAATATTTCAAATGCTACTACAAAATATAATTCACAACCCCCTCCTTCCATGAAGCATATAACTGATAAACAGAGACTGCCAAAATTACCCTGAAACAGGAGTGCTGGGCAGTCAGCAAGGTTATTCTCTGGCTTCTGTATTACAGCATGGTGGTAGTAGCAGTAGTGTGTCGCTCAGTCGTGCCGACTCTCTGTGACCCCGTGGACTGTAGCTCACCAGGCTCCTCCCTCCATGGGATTCTCCAGGCAAGAGTACTGGAGTGGGTTGCCATTTCCTTCTCCAGGTGATCTTCCCAACCCAGGGATCAAACCCAGGTCTCCTGCTTCACAGGCAGACGCTTTAACCTCTGAGCCACCAGGGAAGCCCCTTACCTCATGGTAGAATAACGTAAATTTGAGCTTTGGCAAAAAATTACAAATTATCCAGGTCCTGGACATTGAGGTTTCTTAAATGTAAAATTCTTATATGCTAAGAGTGTTGCCTAGCAATAGAAAGTATTTACCTGTATCTCAGAATTAGAAAAGGGGCAGCAAATAGGCAAGTGCAGTGCTTTCACTGATTATTAGAATTACATGGTTAAAATGACAGTCTTATTTTAGTTCACAAAAAAATTAAAATTTTTTTCATTTTAGGCTTTTCTCTTTAGTTTTTAATCTTTGAAATATCCTTCCTTTTGTCTCCTACTGACAGCTGAACACAAATGAAGTTATTAAGCACTTAAGATTTCCATGGAAAAAATAATCAAGCTCAATTCGATTAATTTTATCAACATCCGTATTCATATATTAAAAAAATTAAAATATACACAATTAGTGAAAAATGTTCCTAGTTCAAACAAGACAGTGGTGACCACTCTCACCACTATTATTCATCAGAGTTCTAGAAGTACTTGCCACAGCAATCAGAGAAGAAAAAGAAAGAAAAGGGATCCAGATTGGAAAAGAAGTAGTAAAACTTTTACTGCTTACCAACATGATACTATACATAGAAAATTCCAAAGATATTATCAGAAAATTACTAGAGTCAATCAGTGAATTTAGTAAAGTCACAGGATACAAAATCAATCGATACACAGAAATTATTTACATCCCTATATACTAATAATGAAAAATCAGAAAGAGAAATTAAGGAATCAATCCCATTTGCCACTGCAACAAAAATAATAAAATACTATGTAGGAATAAATCTACCTAAGGGAGACAAAACAGCTGTATACAGAAAAGTGTAAGACACTGATGAAAAAAATCAAAGACAACATAAACAGATGGAGAGATATACCATGTTTTTGGATTCGAAGAGTCAATATTGTGAAAATGACTATACTACACAAAGCAATCTACAGATTCAATGTATCCCTATCAAAGTACCAATGGCATTTTTCACAGAACTAGAACAAAAAAAAAATCTCACAATTTGTATGGAAACACAAAAGACCCTGAGTAGCCAAAACAGTCTTGAGAAAAAAGAATGGAGCTGGAGGAACCAATCTTCTTGATTTCAGACTATACTACAAAGCTACAGTCATCAAGACAGTATGGTACTGCCACAAAAACAGAAATACAGACCAATGGAGCAAGATAGAAAGCTCAGAGATAAACCCACATACCTATGGGCGCCTTATCTTTGACAAAGGAGGCAAAAATATACAATGGAGAAAAGACAGTCTCTTCAATAAGTGGTGGTGGGAAAACTGGACAGTCACATATTAAAGAATGAAATTAGAACACTTCCTAACACCATACACAAAGATAAAAATTTTTTTCATTTTAGGCTTTTCTCTTTAGTTTTTAATCTTTGAAATATCCTTCCTTTTGTCTCCTACTGACAGCTGAACACAAATGAAGTTATTAAGCACTTAAGATTTCCATGGAAAAAATAATCAAGCTCAATTCGATTAATTTTATCAACATCCGTATTCATATATTAAAAAAATTAAAATATACACAATTAGTGAAAAATGTTCCTAGTTCAAACAAGACAGTGGTGACCACTCTCACCACTATTATTCATCAGAGTTCTAGAAGTACTTGCCACAGCAATCAGAGAAGAAAAAGAAAGAAAAGGGATCCAGATTGGAAAAGAAGTAGTAAAACTTTTACTGCTTACCAACATGATACTATACATAGAAAATTCCAAAGATATTATCAGAAAATTACTAGAGTCAATCAGTGAATTTAGTAAAGTCACAGGATACAAAATCAATCGATACACAGAAATTATTTACATCCCTATATACTAATAATGAAAAATCAGAAAGAGAAATTAAGGAATCAATCCCATTTGCCACTGCAACAAAAATAATAAAATACTATGTAGGAATAAATCTACCTAAGGGAGACAAAACAGCTGTATACAGAAAAGTGTAAGACACTGATGAAAAAAATCAAAGACAACATAAACAGATGGAGAGATATACCATGTTTTTGGATTCGAAGAGTCAATATTGTGAAAATGACTATACTACACAAAGCAATCTACAGATTCAATGTATCCCTATCAAAGTACCAATGGCATTTTTCACAGAACTAGAACAAAAAAAAAATCTCACAATTTGTATGGAAACACAAAAGACCCTGAGTAGCCAAAACAGTCTTGAGAAAAAAGAATGGAGCTGGAGGAACCAATCTTCTTGATTTCAGACTATACTACAAAGCTACAGTCATCAAGACAGTATGGTACTGCCACAAAAACAGAAATACAGACCAATGGAGCAAGATAGAAAGCTCAGAGATAAACCCACATACCTATGGGCGCCTTATCTTTGACAAAGGAGGCAAAAATATACAATGGAGAAAAGACAGTCTCTTCAATAAGTGGTGGTGGGAAAACTGGACAGTCACATATTAAAGAATGAAATTAGAACACTTCCTAACACCATACACAAAGATAAACTCAAAATGGATTAAAGAACTAAGTATAAGACGAGAAACTATAAAACTCTTATGAGGAAAACATAGGCAGAATACTCTTTGGCATAAATCACAGAAAGATCCTCTATGACCCACCTTCTATATTAATGGAAATAAAAACAAAAACAAACAAGGGGAACCTTATAAAACTTAAAGTTTTTGCATAGCAAAGGAAACTATAAACAAGGTATAAAGACAATAAAAGACAACCCTCAGAATGGGAGAAAATAACAGCTAATGAAACAACTAACAAAGGATTAATCTCCAAAATAGATACGCAGTTCATGCAGCTCAATACCAGAAAAATGAACAGCTCAATCCAACAGTGAGCAGAAGACCTAAACAGACATATCTCCAAAGAAGATACACAGATAGCTAATAAACATATGAAAAGATGCTCAATGTCTCTCATTATTAGAGAAATGCAAATCAAAACTATGAGGTATCACTTCACACAGGTCAGAATGGCCATCATCAAAAACTACCAAAAAAATAAATGTTAAGAGAGGGTATGGAGAAAAGGAAAGCTTCTAGCACTGTTGGTGGGAATGTAAACTGGTACAGCCACTATGGGTCACAGTATGGAGATTCCTTAAAAAACTAGGAATAAAAATACCATATGACCCAACAATCGTACTACTGGGCATACACCCTGAGAAAACCAAAACTGAAAAAGACACACGTACCCCAATGTCCACTGCAGCACTATTTATAAGAGCTAGGACATGGAAGCAACCTAGATGTCCATCAACAGGTGAATGGATAAAATAGATGTGGTACATATATACGATGAAATATTACTCAGTCATAAAAAGGAATGCATTTGAGTCAGTTCAGTTCTAATGAGATGGATGAACTTAGAGCCTAATATACACAGTAAAGTTAAGTCAGAAGGAGAAAAACAAGTATTATATATTAACATATATACATGGAATCTAGAACGATGGTACTGATGAACCTATTTTTAGGGCAACGATGGAGACACAGATATAGAGAACAGACTTGTAGACACGGTGAGGGAAGGAGAGGCTGGGGGAAATTTAGAGAGGAGCATGGAAACAGATACACTACCATATGTAAAACAGATAGCCAGCGGGAATTTTCTGTATGATGCAGGGAGCTCAAACCAGTGCTCTGTGGCAACATAGAGGGGATCAGGCGGGAGGTAGGAGGAGGATTCAGGAGGAAGGGGCCATGTATATACCTATGACTGACTGATGTATGGCAGAAACCAACACCATATTACAACATAGTTATCCTCCAATTAAAAGTAAATAAATTTAAAAAATATTCCTGGTTCATGAGACAACTTTTCATTTTCACATGTTCTACAAAGAGTACCATGACTTTCAAGAATTCTGTCTATAGAGTTTAAGGATAAAAATCACAAGATAGCAGGTTAGATTTGGTATCACTCTTTAACATAAGAAAGATCTCTATACCTGAGAAGGCGTTCATTTTGCTTGGATTGTTCAGAGTAAGAATGCCAATGCCATTGTTTTCCTTCTGAAGGTCAACAGATCCACCAGGAAACTGTTCCAGTTTTTTTTTCACTTCTTCTTCATGGAAGCCATGAGAAGTATTATAAAGTGACAATCCTATCTGATGCAACAATTTTGTCTTTACAGGGTTAGCCGATGTCTTCAAAAGACTTCTTGCCATTTCTGGGAAAAAAGAGAGAAGCATGCAGTAGTCTAGCTAAACAGACACTTTTCTAATATAATACATTCAGTCTTTAGCGAGGGACCTTTCTGTTTCCTGAAAGGACTTCCCTACTTCTCAAAGCACTCTAAGTACCGGATTGCTTCCCTTCTCCCAGCTTCTCAAACCAAACAGTTCACAAAGTACATTATCTCAGTACATCGCTGGGAGATGATGACACAGTTACAGGACATTTACTGAGATCCAACACACTAGAAGGGTTTAGAAAACTGCTGCTGTTCTGTAGTTTGCACCATCTCCTGCCTTCAGGGAGTCTTCTTCATGATGGCAGTTCTTCTTCTAACTCTAAATCCAAGAAAAAATTCAGTCCAAAAGTCCCTTTGGAATCAACCTCGAGGCAGAAATGCAACAGAGCAGTATTCTTGGTATTATCCTTACCTTACGTAATGCTCTCACAGAAGCAGCTGGAAGGAGTCCTGAGGAAAATAGGGAAAGAAACAGGAACACATATGTAAGGTTTCTGCATCCCACAAAGTTCCGTCAACTCTTTTCATTTTATATATCTCATCTCCGGGTAATCACCTATTTGTTCAAATGCTCTTTTGTAAGTATTTTTGCTGACATAAAAAACCACTCAGAAATGATACAAATCATAAGTTACAGTTCAATGAATTTTCAAAAGGCAAATACATTCAGGTAAATAGCACTCAGATCAAGAAACAGAACATGAACCTTACAAGGTCCACCATCATTGTACCACTTTTTGGTCATGACTCCAAATAAGGATAACAACGATCTTGACTTCTAACACTCAGGATTAGTTGGCCTGCTACTGAACTTTATATAAATTGAAAAATATGGTATATCTTCTGTCTGGTTTCAACTGTGTTTGTGACATCTATTACTGTGTGTAATGAGATTCTATTCTTTTATTGTTGCATTTCATTATATGACTATACCACTATTCATCAATTCCAATGTAAATAGACATTAGGGTTGTTTCTGGGTTTTGCCATTACAAGTAGATACCGGCCAAAGTGGCCTAACAGCTTACTGATGAAGTAACCATAAGGGTTACAAAACTGGAAAGTCCGGGAAAACAAAGGGAGGGTGGAATGTCTAGGATTTTCATGGAGGCTCATTCTACTGGTGAATTCAAAACAGAAAACAGGAATAGGTGCACAGGAAAGGAAGAAACAAGATGTCAGGGAGGGGCAAGCCCATAGAGAGAGAGGGAACAAACCTAGGCAACATCTGGGAAGACTGTTCATCCCACAGTACTCAGCCCAGAAGGAACTTGGGGAAGGGCTTGCAAGCTAGGGGATAAAATTGTTTGTTTTAATGACACTGGGTATGCCTGCCCACTAGACACCAGATCTTGCAAGACCATCATTAAATCCTCTCTTCTAGGTGCACCTAGTGTCTCCAAGTTCATTCTTTCAGTCTGGGCCGGTGGGCTTTATTTCCCACAGAAATTACTCATGGTGAAAAGTATTAGCAAACTCTACATATCAACCTCTCTCTCTTACACTCACACATACATGGCCATTTTCCATTTTCCAAGGACTGGTCATAATGATCATATCTGTTCATTTGTTCCACTTTAAGAGATACTGGCTAATAAAGAGTTTTCATATCCACAGAGAGTGAACATTCCAGCTGCTCCATGATCTTATTAATCATTTGCTAATGTCTTTTTATTTCCTTTCTTTCCATTTTAAGTATTTTAGATAGTGGTATAGTCATTATGGTATCACTTTGCATTTCTATGACGTCTAATGAAGTGAAGCTCCATTTTCACATACTAATTTGTTATTTGCATATCATCTTTTATAAAGTGCCTCTTCCAAGTTTTTTTTTACCGATTTTTTTCTATTTATTTACCTCTTATTCCAGCACAAGCTGGAATCAAGATTGCCGGGAGAAATATCAGTAACCTCAGATATGCAGATGACACCACCCTTATGGCAGAAAGTGAAGAGAAACTCCAAAGCCTCTTGATGAAAGTGAAAGAGGACAGTGAAAAAGTTGGCTTAAAGCTCAACATTCAGAAAACAAAGATCATGGAATCTGGTTCCCATCACTTCATGGGAAATAGATAGGGAAACAGTGGAAACAGTGTCAGACTATTTTGGGGGGCTCTAAAAGCACTGCAGATGGTGATTGCAGCCATGAAATTAAAAGATGCTTACTCCTTGGGAGGAAAGTTATGACCAACCTAGATAGCATATTCAAAAGCAGAGACATTACTTTGCCAAGAAAGATCCATCTAGTCAAGGCTATGGTTTTTCTAGTGGTCATGTATGGATGTGAGAGTTGGACTATAAAGAAAGCTGAGCACTGAAGAATTGATGCTTTTGAACTGTGGTGTTGGAGAAGACTCTTGAGAGTCCCTTGGATGCAAGGAGATACAACCAGTTCCTCCTAAAGGAGATCAGTCCTGGGTGTTCATTAGAAGTACTGATGTTGAAGCTGAAACTCCAATACTTTGGCCACCTGATGCGAAGAGCTGACTCATTTGAAAAGACCCTGATGCTGGGAAGATTAAGGGCAGGAGGAGAAGGGACGACAGAGGAGGAGATGGTTGGATGGCATCACCAACTCAATGGACATGAGTTTGAGTAAACTCCAGGAGTTGGTGATGGACAGGGAGGCCTGGGGTGCTGCAGCTCATGGGGTTGCAGAGAGTTGGACACTGAGCGACTGCGCTGCACTGAACTGAACCTTTTATTACTAACTTGTAGAAATTCTTGTATTCATTTGCCTATAGCTTTTATTAAAATTCTTATGACAATAAATCCTGCATTTCCATCTCCATTGGAAATGCGATGCCTGTGTACTCCTAAATCAAACAAAAGTCTACTTCCGTATTCCTCACCTCTAGATGTACCACAGGCTTCTCAAAATCAGTTTAAACCTGAACTCATCCTACTAAAGCCTGTAACTACTTTATTCCTTCCCTTAACTATCTGTAGTATCAACAACACAGAAAGCCAGAGCAGAAAACCCAGCCTCCTTCCCCTCCTTCATATCTCATGTGCAACCTACCTTTTCTATTTTACCAATCCTTTATTTCCCCTACAACAAAGTTCAAACCTTTGCCTCTGGATGAATACAATGGCCACCATTAGTTTCACACTACTCCTTAAAATCAGAGCTATCTT
Organism: Madoqua kirkii; assembly: GCA_006408675.1. Taxonomy (NCBI): domain Eukaryota; kingdom Metazoa; phylum Chordata; class Mammalia; order Artiodactyla; family Bovidae; genus Madoqua; species Madoqua kirkii. Next base: position 102 of record SJYC01071296.1, on the reverse strand, counting down.
TCTACTGTATGCTCCTAAAAGCACAAATCTACAAATATATTTTCAAAGAAACTGAAAAGATTTAAAATAGGGTGACTTCTCAGGACTTGAGCATGAACCTAA
>SJYC01071294.1:0-25154 GCA_006408675.1 Madoqua kirkii | reverse complement strand
CACGGTCCAACTCTCACATCCATATATGACTACTGGAAAAACCATAGCCTTGACGAGACGGACCTTTGTTGGCAAAGTAACGTTTCTGCTTCTGAATATGCTGTCTAGGTTGGTCATAACTTTCCTTCCAAGGAGTAAGCGTCTTTTAATTTCATGGCTGCAATCACCATCTGCAGTGATTTTGGAGCCCAGAAAAATAAAGTCTGCCACTGTTTCTACTGTTTCCCCATCTATTTCCCGTGAAGTGATGGGACGAGATGCTATGATCTTACTTTTCTGAATGTTGAGCTTTAAGCCAACTTTTTCACTCTCCACTTCCACTTTCATCAAGAGGCTTTTGAGTTCCTCGTCACTTTCTGCCATAAGGGTGGTGTCATCTGCATATCTGAGGTTACTGATATTTCTCCTGGCAATCTTGATTCCAGCTTGTGCTTCTTAAAGCCCAGTATTTCTCATGATATACGCTGCATATAAGTTAAATAAGCAGGGTGACAATATACAGCCTTGGCGTACTCCTTTTCCTATTTGGAACCAGTCTGTTGTTCCATGTCCAGTTTTAACTGTTCCTTCCTGACCTGCATATAGGTTTCTCAAGAGGCAGGTTGGGTGGTCTGGTATTCCCATCTGTTTCAGAATTTTCCACAGTTTATTGTGATCCACACAGTCAAATCAGCACTAATCAATTAGAATGAAAATGATACAGCCTCACTCCCTTTTCAAAACAAATCTAGGAAAACAAGAAACAAGGCCCACATTTCCATTCACAAGTAATGAAAGCTTACCTATATATGAAGCTTTCCTCTAGGGAGTCACCTACTTACTGTCAAATTCTGAAGCAACAGGGAAGATCTCAAAGTTCTTACTCTTTTTCTCTAAATAAATACATATATTTTTATAGCACAATATTAATTTATTAAAAAGCTTTAACACTTGAGGCATCACTTCAAGTAACTAAACAGCTGCCCAGGATCACAAATTTTTTGAATAGGTAAGAATATATTTCACATAAAATATGTATCTGATGAAATAAAAATATTTATGTTATGAAACCATGATATTATTATTCCAAAATTACTTCTATAAAAGACTGTTGTCTTAAATTTGAAATCAGGTTTTAGTACAGTGGCTAGAATGAAAATAAACATAGACATGAAGAAAGCTAACCTAACATACTTTTGAAAAAGTTAGGTTTCAGAATAAGTATGTTGTATTTGTTAATCTAGACAATGGATACACAGGTATTTATTTTTGTTGTTGCTGTTCTTTAAACTCTTCTTATGCTTTTTAAACTATGTACAAGTATGCTACATTTCTCATTGAATTTTTAATTAAAGGATACCATTTCAAATTTGGAATGGAGAGGTGTCTCTGCCTTTGCCAATAATGTCTCCCAATCTTCTAAAACACTAATTTCAAAACTAATTTTTCTAAGTATTCTGTTTTTTGCATAGAAGATATTTAAGAAAGAACACACATATTGCTATAGGTGGCCACATAGGTATCTAGAGTCTCTGGCAGTTCTGAAAACTAAGAAGTGTCCTCATTAAAGGTAATAATATTTCTTAAAACTTGATGTATGACCAGAAACCAGGTAAGAAAGAATTAGAGACACTCCTGCCTCCAGTAAATTTAAAAACTCCTGTCAGCAGGGACCACATCTTATTCATGGTTTTAGCACACGGAGTTTTTACATTTAACATTTGTGGTACTAAATGATACTTAATGTGGTTATTTACTGTATAGGGATTACTATAGTTGTTGTTATTGTTGAATGCTCAGGTGTGTCCAACTCTTTGTGACCCACGGACTGTTGGCCCTCCAGTCTCCTCTGTTCATGGAATTTTCCAGGCAAGAATACTGGAGTGGGTTGCCACTTCCTCCTCCAGGGAATCTTGCCCACCCAGGGACCAAACCAGCATCTCTGGCATCTCCTGCACTAGCAGAGGATTCTTTACCCCCAGAGCCATCTAGGAAGCCCAGTGATTACTGTACACCTAACCATCATTTCCCAAATTAAAATAAAAGATCTCTATCTGCCAGATAGAAAAAGTTTATTTCATTGTAGGGATTTTAGGAATTCCAAGTCCAGAGTATGTAGCTCCAAGTGCTTACGGGTATTAGAGTCAGCCAGAGAAGAAGGTCTCCCTTTCACTGGGCCCTGGTCAGTCTGATGCAGAACCACCACTCCACTCTCATTCCCAGCTTAGCAGTCCCTACCCCTCTTCACAAGCAGGATAAGAGCTGTGGGTCTTCTTTTTTTTTTTCAGGTATACAAATCAGGTTTGCATACAACACAATCTTTCCCACATCATTAATAAAAGTACTGACACTTTTTAAGAAATGAGGTTAAGTTATAGATAATAAGACATTACCTACTTATAATGTCTGTGGTTATTCATATTTTGCAAGGATTTGGTTAGGAGTGTACTTCATATTTTAACTATATTATGATTTCTCTCACAAGGGTTAGAGCGAGGCAGTTACGCTCTGACTTTCTCAGAATCAGAGGCATTTTACCCAGGCAGTACTGAGCCTAAGACCTAGGAACTGTTAGCAGCAAACTTAAGTGGAGAACCCATGAGTTGATCTGCTTTCCCCAGTCCTTCTTCCAAAGAACAAAACTATTGGTTTTGAGCCAAGATAAGTAACTGTAATTCACTCACAGCACTCCAGCTTTCCATAGAAGGCAACAAAGCGAAACTATTTCCACCGGTGCTACTGCCACTCTGGATCTTTGTTCTGATTTCCCGTCCTTCCTCCTTTTCATCTCCCTCCACTGCCCCCTCTCTCACGCTCCCCTCTCTGCCTCTCAGCTTGTGTGGGACATGGAACCAGGGGCTGCCTTTATCTTGGGAAGGCATTTGAAGAGTAAAGCTGTAGGGCTCAGGGTTCCTTAGGCCTGCTTCTAGTCTAGGAAAAATAAGCTCTCAAGGTCACGGGACAGATCAGTTCACAAAACTGAGAGGCCTACACAGAAAGAGCCAAACACAACATGATCAAGCTGGCTTTTGCCTAGAATGTGCTCTCTGCACGTTTTGCCCTGAAGAATAAGTCATATATAGAAGAGACCATTAAATGCAAAATTCAGTTGGGGGTGAGGTCTTTTCCACGTTGCCCGTGACTTTAATGTAAGAGAACTGTGCCAAAGAAACTTGATGAGAACTTAGATGGCTATTTAAAAAAAAGAAAAAAGTTGTCTATGTTTTCCATAGTATTCTGTTTAGGGAAAATAAAAAAAAGAGTTAAATTAGAAAATAAGAAGGAGTAAGACTTGTAAAATCATTAGCATTTTTAATTATTATGAAGGGATAATAGAATCAATAAACAACATATTTTTTCTCACTGTAAGGAGTCTGCCTGTTCGGTCTTCACCCCCCATCCCACCACTTCCAATGAAGCTTCCCAGGTGGCGCTAGTGGTAAAGGAATCCACCTGCCAATGCAGGAGATGTAAGAGACTGGAGGTCGGGAAGATCCCTTGGAGAAGAAAATGGCAACCCACTCCAGTATTTTTGTCTGGAGAATCCCACAGACAGAGGAGCCTGCTGGGCTACAGTCCGTATGGTTGCAAAAAGTCAGACACGGCTGAAGTGACAGCATAGCACCCCACTCCAATATCTAAAACAAAGGCAATCAGTATAGACATCATCAGATGTACCTTTTTACACTTAAATCATTACCAAACTTAAACATTATTGAAACATTATTGAAACATTTAAACATTATTTAAATTAATATCACTAATATTTTTGCCTCACTGGACATCTTTGATATACTCATTTTTCCATGGAAACCTCATAATAAAAACCTCATGGATCCTTTTCTCTATTGATTCCATGTTTTTTGGCCCCTCAAACTCCTGTCCTCCTTCCACTAACTCTCCCTTCTTTTCTCTCCTCAGATCCCCTGTCTGTGGCAGAGAATAGTACCTGAGAAACTCAAGTACACTGTTAGCCTCTCAAGTTTGCTGATTCCAAGATTAGGGGTCCAATCCTTAACACTGGATAAGAGGCTATTATAAATGCTTTCTGGAGAATGGCATGGCAACCCACTCCAGTATCTTGCCTGGAGAATCCCCACGGACAGAGGAGCCTGACAGGCTACAGTCCTTGGGGTTGCAGAGTTGGACATGACTGAGCAACTTACTACAAATCCCATGGATCAGTTCAGTTCAGTTGCTCAGTTGTGTCTGACTCTTTGTGACCCCATGGACTATAGCTTGTCAGGGTTGCTAACTCATCCTGCTGGTTGCTTTGCTGTCCTACCACAACCAGATTCAGCCCAGCTGAACAAGCTCACAACCATGCCATCAGAAAGGGGAAAGAGAAGAGATCTGAGATCAAAGGTTTCACTCTCTCCATGTTTTCTAACTTTCAGAGGCAAACAAGTAAGCTCCCTTCCCTACACAGAGACTAAGCTCTCTGTTCTCTTAGAAGCTGTAACCTGTTTCATCAGGTGCTGGAAATAGCCAGAAAGTAAACACAAACATACTGAGCAAGAAAACAATAAGCATAAGGCAGAGAGTAAACAACAAAAAATCAGAATTATCCCGTTTCAGACTGTCAGCATACGACCCGTTTTCGGCATCTGAATTTGGTTTTAATCAACACTTCACTTCCCTGGTGGCTCAGACAGTAAAGCGTCTGCCTGCAAGGTGGGAGACCTGGGTTCGACCTCTGGGTTGGGAAGAGCCTCTGGAGAAGGAATGGCGACCCACTCCAGTACTCTTGCCTGGAAAAACCCACGGATGGAGGAACCTGGTAGGCTACAGTCCATGAGGTCACAAGAGGTCAGACAAGACTGAGCAACTTCACTTTCTTTCTTAATTAGCACACCTTTCAAGGTTCACTACTTGAGTCATACACTACTGTGTATGTACTGAGTATGCCACACACACCTTTTTCCCTCCCAGCCAAAATGGACTTCTTTCAGTTGTTCCTATCCTTCAGTCGTTCTATTCATTCCAACCCTCTGACTTTTTTCTTCCTCAGAGCAACTCCAAATCAGCTCCTCTAACACTCTCAACTACACAAAATACTCTGTCTGCTCTCACAATGTTTAGATCCTTCATTTACCCTCACTCACACTTTGCTGTAACTACTCCTTTAACCAAGTCTTCCCACTAGATTTAGCTGCAAGAGGCATTTGCAATGCCTGGTACAGTACTTGACAAATATTTGCCAGGAACAATTTGGCACACAAGGCTTGAGAATCCACAACACGAGACAAGGCTAAAGAATCTGTCCTAAGTCAGCTCTACCTACCCTGTTCATTAATCCCACCACTCACCCTGTTTCAGTTCCACTCTTCTATGCAAGCTGGTCTCTCTTGGAATGCTGATCACTGCCAACTCACCAGCTAAGATCTACTCATCTTTCAGGTCAGACCAATAAACTGTCAAGAAAAGATCAGCTGTTTTATTACTATGCTCCTCCCTCTCCCAGCTGATTTCACAATTATATGTGTGTGTGCAGTATTGAAATAATTGTTGAGGCTCAAAAAGAATACTAGAAGAAAAGAACATTTACCAAAAATGAGTTTTTCATTTTTGTTGTTGAAAAGCTGACTGTGTGAAATTAATGATGCAAATTTTACTTGAGATAACTTAATATGGGCAGCGAGAAGGACAATTACAGAGTTCCCAGACAACATTACTGATGGTTGGAATCAATTTCTAGGGACAAAATAGAGCTACTGCTGCCAGGGCTGCCTCCTCAGCAAATCAAAACTGACACAACCTCCAGTAGATAACTTTCTGTATTAAAGGCTTTATCCTTCCTGTGAGCACTCAAGCACTTAGCCCAACTCCTTTGAAATTAAGCTGTTCCCACTGGAACTGGGCTGGGCTATGACCTGCAATTTGTTTAGGAATTTTCCCCTTTCAGGGACTCTGTTGTTGCTGTTCAATCACTCAGTCGTGTCCAACTCTTTTCTGACCCCACGGACTGCAGCAAGCCAGGCTTCCTTGTCCTTCACCATTTCCTGGAGTTTGTTCAAACTCATGTCCATTGAGTCAATGATGCCATCCAACCATCTCATCCTCTGTCACCCTCTTCTCCTCCTGCCCTCAATCTTTCCCAGCATCAAGATCTTTTCCAATGAGTTGGCTCCTTGCATCAGGTGGCCAAAGTATTGGAACTTCAGCTTCAGCATCAGTCCTTCCAATGAATATTCAAGACTGATTTCCTTTAGGATTGACTGGTTGGGACTCCTTTGCAGTCCAAAGGACTCTCAAGAGTCTTCTCCAGCACCACAGCTCAAAAGCATCAATTCTTCGGTGTTTAGCTTTGAATATACAGACCTTTGTTGGCAAAATGATGTCTCTGCTGTTTAGAATGCTCTCTAGGTCTATCAGAGCTGGATGATGTTATATTTAAAAATTACAGTCCTTGGACTTCCCTAGAGAGAGCCCAGGTTCAATCTCTGGTCAGGGCACTAGATCTCACATCTGCAAATAAGAGTTTGCATACCACAACGAAGGTCAAAGACCCTGTGTGCTACAACTAAGACTTGCACAGGCAAGTCAATAAATACATATATATTTTTTAATGCAGTTCTTCCTCATGAACATTTTAAACAAATTTTAAAAGACAACACGTCTTCTGCAGTCTCTTTCCCCTCCCTCACTTTCTTTGTCTTAGGCCCTGCCTCCAGTCCCAACTTCCTCCTTCCCTTCTCCAGGACAGGCACTAATATGGTTCAGACTGTGGGAGTCTCTACCCTAGGTTCCTACCTCTAGGTTCCTTTTCAGGCCTTTTGAGAGATACCCACCCTTCTCTCCTTAACTTCCTCAGCCCTATTCATTCACTAGGCCAAGACTTTTTAGAAAAGTTATCATGCTGGGATTTCTTTCTTCCCCAAAAAGGAAATAATAATTCCAGAACTTGATAGTAGATAAATATCTTTCAAAGCAATAAACACATTCCCTGTAACACATCTATTTTTCTCATGAAAAAACCCAAGGTCAGAGGGATAGGTTTGCCCAGAACCTGGGAGCAATAAATAACAGTTATCCCTTGACACTTGATTGCTCCCAACTTCTACATGCTACTGACATCCATTTCTACTGAGATCAAATTTTTTGATAAAGTCTATTCTTTACCTTGTTATACTATGTAAATAATCTGTTTCTCTCCCACCCCACCCCACCCCCCAAAATTTCTCAATTTCTTCATAGGAAGACAGCACCTATCTTTTAAAACATTTGGCCTCAAGGGGATATAAATCTTCTAAACAACTGTAGTTTTGCTCAAACTCAGGTTTGATATTTGGGGCACCTGGTCTCAAAGATGATGGATGCTTTCTTTTATTGGTATGTAGAAATTTCTAAAAAGACCAATGAGTCTGAAAAGAGCTCTAAGAGGGTCCTTATAGCATGCAAATAAACAGGTAGGCTTAACTTGGTTCATCTGTCAGAAGTACAATTTGTATCTAAATGTTCTCCTTTGAGTTCTGCACCAGGCTAAAAGATCTCTGTGTATGGCTGTATGTTATGTCACATGCATGTCTTATTTTAATAGTGCCAGATGGTATTGCCAAAATTAATTTCTATAAAGAGTTCCATTTAATTGGTCTAAAAATATTACTTATACAAATTATCAGAAATATAAGAGCAACTCACACAAATGCTTTTGTGGTTCATGTGATAGTTTAAATTTGTTACTCTAACTGAAAGAGGCATGTCTTTAGAGTCATCAGCACGGAATACTTTAATTCCACATGCGTTTACTCATCATAAATTCACATTATCTCTGCTGAAATCTGTCAAAAAAAAATTTGCTTGAGATGATGGCTGACTTTGTCTAATGACTCATTAAGTTTTTATGAGTAAATTAAACGTAAATGTTGGGAACAAATAATTCAGATAGATGAAAATGGGATAAGAGTTTTTAGGTGCAACAATTATATTTTATGATATATGTACTTAAAAATAGCATACTGAAATCTTTTGAGGTAACTTAAAATGTCAGAGTTTGCTAAGATAAATTATATGATTTAGAATTGTTTTTATCATACACACTAATTTCCCACCTACATGTGTCTTTTCTAAACGCTTCTGTTTCATCCTTTGTCTCTGCTTTTAATAGGCTGTCTAGACTGGTCATAGTTTTTCTTCCAAGGAGCAAGCATCTTTTAAGTTCATGGCTGCAGTCATCACCTGCAGTGATTTTGGAGCCCCCCCCAAATAAAGTCTCTCACCGTTTCCATTGTTTACCATGTGTTTGCCATGAAGTGATGGGACCGGATGCTATGATTTTAGTTTTTTGAATGTTGAATTTTAAGCGAGCCTTTTCACTCTCCTCTTTCACCTTCATCAAGAGGCTCTTCTGTTCCTCTTTGCTTTCTCCCATGAGGGTGGTGTTATCTGCCTATCTGAGGTGACTGGTATTTCTCCTGGCAATCTTGTTTTTTGCTTGTGCTCCATCTTATCTGGCATTTCACATGATGTACTTTGCACATAAGTTAAATAAACAAGGTGACAATATACAACTTTGACAAACTCCTTTCTCAATTTGGAACCAGTCTGTTGTGCCATGTTCACGGCTAACTGTTGCTTCATGACCTGCAAACAAGTTGCTCAGGAGGCAGGTCAGGCGGTCTGGAATTCCCATCTTTTAAGAATTTTCCATGGTTTGTTGTGAGCCACACAAACGCTTTAGCATAGTCAATGAAACAGAAGATGTTCTTCTGGAATTCTCTTGCTTTTTCTACACAACGGATGTTGGCAGTTTGATCTCTGGTTCCTCTGCCTTTTCGAAATCCAGCTTGAACATCTGGAAGTTCTCGGTTCATGTACATTCAAGCCTAGCTTGGAGAATTTTGAGTATTACTTTGCTAGTAGGTGAAATGAGTGCAGTTGTGCAGTAGTTTGAACATTCTTTGGCATGGCCTTTCTTTGGGACTGGAATGAAAACTGACCTTTCCCAGTCTTGTGGCCACTGCTGCATTTTCCAAATTTGCTGGTATACTGAATGCAGCACTTTAACAGCATCATCTTTTAGGATTTGAAATAGCTCAGCTGGAATTCCATCACCTGCACTAGCTTTGTTCGTAGTGATGCTTCCTAAGGCCCACTTGACTTCATATTCCAGGATGTCTGGCTCTAGGTGGGTGAACATACCATCATGGTTATCTGGGTCATTAAGATCTTTTTCGTATAGTTCTTCCATGTATTCTTGCTACCTCTTCTTAATATTTTCTGCTTCTGTTAGGTCCATACCATTTCTGTTTTTTACTGTGTCCATCTTTGCATGGAATGTTCCCTTGGTATCTCTAATTTTCCTCAAGAGACCATTTCATTGTTAGAGAAATTAGTTTTGTTTAGGCTTCAGAGACAAAGCAGAGCAGACCTATGACCTTGCTTCTAACCTGCCTGGACACTGCCCTGGCTGAGTGACAGCTATGACTGTAAGAACTGCAGCACCATAGATAAGACAGGGGACGAATCTTGAGACTATTGAGCCCCTCAAGACAGGGTGGCCAATCAAGCCCAGGGCTTAACAGCATTCCAAGTTTAAAAGATAAACAGGAACTCAGAGCTGCAATTTGCTCACAGGTTGATGATGATATCAGTTTGCATCCTAGGATTATAAGTGGGAACCCTGAACTGCAGTCTTTGAAGTCTCTTTCACAGAGTGGACGTGCTGTCTGGGACCTTTTCCCAATTAGGACTCCAGATGTGCTGTGTCATGGGACTTCCCAGAGCTGTTTGAGTCTGGATGTTGGTTAAAACCCAATTTGATGATGTATCCTCTGCTATTTCTATTTCTCTTTTCTTTTAATGTTACTATATATTGAAAGCAAGCTAGAAAATTCTCTAATAAATATTGGTATTAGTTAGTTTGTATAGAATGAGTGGCTTATTAGGTTAACAAACCCTTTGAACCCGAGACAAAAGTGAAAACTTTTGGCAAAACATTAATCAACATTATCTCAGGTACTTTAAGTTAAAAGTTGTCTTTTTTATAAAGAAGAGCTAAGAGTTTGGTTTGGCTTTTCTGTTTTGCAGCTATGTAACCTTCTCTATTTATCTTGTGAAATCTTTTTGTCATTTTGATTAAACAGATACTTAGTGTTTTGTAATCTTCTGTAATCCTCTTCTGTAATCCTATTTGTTGAATTGTTCAAAACCTTTCGATATTTTTGAAAAATTTCCCCCCAAAATTCAAACTCTTAAGTTTTTTTGACCTGAAAATAACTTTGGGAATGTCCAGAGGGGCCCCTAGAACTTCTAAAAGGACACGTTCTCTCTTCTTATAAAAGGAGCTGGTAAGTAATTAGGTTTATTTGATATGTCAAATTTTATGGGAAGCTTTGTCAAAGAAATTATAATAAACTTTCTCAGGTTATCTTGTATACATGAATGTTATTAAAATAAATGTTCTAGATATTGTATGAAAATTCTGACAATTCTCATGTGTTCTAGTATAATGTTATCAGTCTAGTTCAGTCACTCAGTCATGTCCAACTCTTTGAGATCCCCATGGACTGCAGCACACCAGGCCTCCCTGTCCATCACCAACTCCCAGAGCTTTCTCAAACTCATGTCCATCAAGTCAGTGATGCCATCCAACCATCTCATCCTCTGTTGTCCCCTTCTCCTCTTGCCTTCAACCTTTCCCAGCATTAGGGTCTTTTCCAGTGAGTCAGTTCTTCACATCAAGTGGCCAGAGTATTGGAGTTTCAACTTCAGCATCAGTCCTAACAATGAATATTCAGGACTGATCTCCTTTAGGATGGACTCGTTGGATCTCCTTACAGTCCAAGGGACTCTCAAGAGTCTTTTCCAACACCACAGTTCAAAAGAATCAGTTCTTCAGCACTCAGCTTTCTTTATAATGCAACTCTTACATTCATACATGACTACTGAAAAAACCATAGCTTTGACTAGATGGATCTTTGTTGGCAAAGTAATGTCTCTGCTTTTGAATATGCTGTCTAGGTTTGTCATACCTTTTCTTTCAAGGAGCAAGTGGTTTTAATTTCAAGGCTGCAGTCTCCATCTGCAGTGATTCTGGAGCCCCCAAAAATAAAGTCTGTTACTGTTTCCACTGTTTGCCCATCTATTTGCCATGAAGTGATGGGACCGGATGCCATGATCTTAGTTTTCTGAATGCTGAACTTTAAGTTAACTTTTTCACTCTCCTCTTTCACTTTCATCAAGAAGCTCTTTAGTTCTTCTTCACTTTCTGCCATAAAGGTGGTATCATCTGCATAACCGAGGTTATTTATATTTCTCCCGGCAATCTTGATTCTAGCTTGTGCTTCATCCAGCCTAGCATTTCTCATGACATACTCTGCATATAAGTTAAATAAGCAGGCTGACAATATACAGCCATGGTTTTAAAGATGTGGTCACAGAAATGACCAAATAGACTGGTCAATTACATTAAATTGAACCTTCATCTTTAATTATTACTATTTTTAAGTCTTTTGTCATTTACAGACAACTATTGTTTATACTCCAAGGCTTTTGCAAATGTATTTATCTTCAAAGAAATTCATGGAAAAGATCCTGACAAACACTCCAGGAAGAAAGTATTAGATAAATTTAAGATATTGCACAAAACTGGATTTAAAGAACCCTTTTTTTCCTCTCCTTTAAGAAAATGTATCTTTACAACAAGGGTTAAAACATTTATTTTTTTCCCTCCCTTCCTGATTCCTCCAGAATTTAAAAACCTAAGTATTTTTTTTCATGATAATATGTATATTTGCATAAATTCACTAGGAATCTGTTCTCCTCATAACAAGACACCACTGGAAATACTGGCTATATTACTATGGCTTTGGTTGTATTATCATACTCAAGCAAAGTGTCCATAGACTCAGATGTGACCAGGCAGCTTTAAGGACCTACTCAAGAAAAATAAATAAACAAACAGGCTGGGTACCTTGTTTACAAGGTTCAAGCAATACAAACTTGAAAAAAGAGCTTATATGGTCAGTCACGGTCAGTCACCATTCTCATGGCATTTATGTAAATAATCAAACCAAGTTCAATACCAGCAAGTTAGTTTTACTATGATTGTCTTTAATAAAAGGATAAACATAGGAGAAAGAAATCATGTTTTCACTTACACAGGTATTAAGTTCTATTCCTACAGTGATCTTCAAGATTTTGTTACATACCTATATGTTGGACTGGATTCCAAATTCTTCTGTTGTTGTTGTTCAGCCATGTCTGACTCTTGGTGACCCCATGTACTGCAGCATGCCAGGCTTCTCTGTCCTTCACTACCTCCCAGAGTTTGCTTAAGCTCATGTCCATTGAGTCAGTGATTCAACCCAACCATCTCAACTTCTGTCACCCCATTCTCATCCTGTCCTCAGTCTTTCCTAGAATCAGGGTCTTTCCAATGAGCCAGCTCTTGGCAGCAGGTAGCCAAAGTAACTCTTTGGTCAAATATTTTTACTATCCTTAAATGTCTGGCTACTCCTCTTCAAACTAATGTTTTCAATTTTCTTCCATTTTTCTGGTTTGAAATCAGTAAGAAAAAAAGACTGCTCTTGAATTTCCTTAGAATGGTCTATCCAAGTCCTCCTCATGACCTGGAAGGTAACCAAACTTCAAGGATGTGAAACTTGAGTACACATCTCACAGCTAAAGAAGGCTGCACCTGACATGTGGTCCTGTACAAACACTAGAAACATCCAAATCAAACTGACTAGGAAAAGAAGCAGCTAATAACTGAGGCAGACAGCTTTCCAAAGACGACCTGACCAGGCTTGTATACCATTTTGTCACTGCTGCTTTTCTCTTTCTCTCTTTCACAGAAGGACAACACCCTTACTGGTATTTCTCAAATGATAGTGAAAGGGGACAACCTCTTCTTTTGATTATGGCCTTTCAGAATCTCCATGACAAATTAACCTTCTCACGTGCCAGTTTTTTTTCTTTGTTTTTCTTTAAGAGTTAGGAGGTTCAGAATTCACTTAAGTTTTTTTTTTGTCTGGACTATTAACTATTCTGGATTCTTACCTAGATTCATGGTTTCTGAATTTGCAACCTTATAGCCTGTATTGTTGGGTAATACATTTGGTTCTGAACAGTTCTTTTGAAATAACAATACTATTTTAACGGCCTTCCTACCTAGTGTTAGTAATAAAGAACCTGCCAGTGAAGGAGACGTAAGAAGTGTGGGTTAGATCCCTGGGTCGGGAAGAGCCCCCAGAGGAGAGCATGGCAACCCACTCCACTATTCTTGTCAGGAGAATCATATAGACAGAAGAAACTGCCAGGCTACAGTCCATAAGGTCACAAAGAGTCAGAGACAACTCAAATGAATTAGCACACATGCATGGTCACCTTGAGTGGAAACTTCCAGGAAGCATACCTGACTTCAGGTTGGCCTCAGTAGGAAGAGCCTTTTTTCCCTTGGTCTGAGTAAATGTCAAAGAAAACATGATTAGAGAAGCAGAAACTCAATTGCATAGAAAAATCAGAGAGAAAGACCACTTGCAACAGGGTCACCTGACACTCCCTCTTCCCCAACATGATTTCTTCTATTGGCTACTCTCTACTTTAGAACCATCACACAATTTGGTTCTAAACTTCTAATTCTGCTTTGTATAAACTATTCTAATTCTATTTTAAGTTCTGTATTTTGTTGCTTGTCAAATCTTTGTAAAACCGGTTTGTCCAACAAGCTAATGCTTGCTCCACATTTCAAAATGTCATAACAATCTCAAACGATTTAAGATCTTTAGAAGATCAGATGGCAATTTCTCCCTCCCACTCCTTGTTAGGTTTTCTCAATAGGTTTCCAATCGGTGCACTTTCCCTCCAAGGTGGGGCACAACACCCAGCAAGAAGTCCTTCCTGGCACCAAAGGACAAAGGTCGCTGAAACTAGAAAACCTGCCTCTTATCAGAGATGCTTTCAGAGAAAAGTAGAAAACGTCAAACTGAATAAAAAAACACATCATTTTAAATAGTTGGAAGGACACACTACCAAAGGAGGCATCAATTACTCCTTGTTAATTACATACTCCAACAAGAGAGCATCACTTACAGACCCACTAGAAGGGGACATTTCCTGTGTATCTAGCTACTTAGCCTATGAGAAACCATCACTACCTGAACTCTCACCTCCTCAAGCCAGGGACTTTCTTCAAAACAACTCCTGTCAACTTCCTCCTTTTTCTCTTTAACATAATGGGACTCTCCTTTGTTTGCTGAACTTATCTATGGCTTTTGCTATAGTTCGCTTGTCCCAACTCCAATTCCTTGGCTACACCCAAATAAGCCCATTTTGCTGGTAAAAGAACTGGCTGTTTTATCTTGAAAGCTTCATGCCTTCCACTTTATTTTGTATTTCTCCAAAAGAAGGCTGCCCACTTCATGGCAGTGTGAACTTAAAAGTATCACCTAAATTATCTTCTTTCATCTTTTTTTTTTTTTAAACACTACTGAGAAAGATTGAGGGCAAAAGAAGTCGGCGACAGAGGATGAGACGGTTGGATGGCATCACAAACTCAATGGATGTGAGATTGTGCAAACTCAGGAAGATACTGAAGGACCGGGAAGCCTGGTGTGCTGCAGTTTACGGAGTCCCAGAGAGTCCGACACGACTTGGCCACTGAACAACAACAATTGAGTACAGGAACTGGAGAGTATTCAGCATTTAAATGAAATTTAAATAAATAAATTCAGCACAGAAATCACGCGTCTCTATCTTTTTGAAAACGTCAACAGCAGCTATTTCTTCACCTTCACAGGAAAGTTCCACTGACCTATTTCCATCACGTTCCCTCACCTGGTAAAAGGCTCTGCGTCGCTCTGCACTGCGTCCCTGCGCCCAGCACAGAGCAGTGAGCCTGCCGCACGGCCTCACACGGTCTACGCCGCCGAAGCCCCGCGGGTCGCGATCTGGAATTCCAGTGAAGAAGCGCTAAAGTCCATTACACAGTGACCGCTAGGGTTCGCCAAGACATGATCCTTAAAGTGCAGCCCCCGCAGACACACGGTCCTGAAGACCACATTGCCCACGACATCCTCTTCCGCCCCTTCACTCCCCTCTTCCGCCCCTTCGCTCCCCACTTCCGCCCCGACGTGCCCCTCTTCCGCTCCGCCGGCTTCCCTTCCGCTTTCCCACCCGGCCCGGGACGCCCTGGTCGCCCTCTCTCTGGCCCGCGGCGTCCGGGTTCCGGTGTTAAGTATTTGCTCCTTCTCCGGACGCCTGGGTTTTCCGCTCCTCGGCGGGCACCCCAGACCCAGGAGCCCCTCCCCCGGCGCGGAGCGCCCAGCTCTCTGCCAGGTGCCCACAGGTGCTCGTGTAGTAAGCGAGCTCGGAAAGCGGGTGTCTGGGCCTGAGCTTCACTACGCAGGGCTGGGGCCCCTAAGCTCTGAAATCCTGCAGTCTTGCTTTTTTTCAGGCTTCCATGTAAGCGTGGAGGAGAAGAAAGATAGTTCAGGAGAATTTCCAAAGGGGAGAGGAGAGAAGTTACCGAGGCTATACGTTCTTAAACATCTCTTCTGCGTTCTTGAGCAGAGAGAGGTTTTTTGTTGTTGATTTGTTAAAGACTGAGCATATATACCACATGTGATAAGGGCACTGTGTGTGTGTGTGTGTGTGTGTGTGTCTGTACTAGACCTTCAATCATGTCTGACTCTGCGACCCCGTGGACTGTAGCTCGCCAGGGCTCTGGCCATCTAATTCTCTAGGTAAGAATACTGGAATCCGTTGCCATTCCCTTCAGGGCATCTTCTGGACCCAGGGGATCAAACCTGAGTCTCCTGCACTGAAGTAAGATTATTTATCATCTGAGCCACCAGGAAGCTTCATTATACTTCTCAGTTCAGTTCAGTCACTCAGTCCTCTCTGACTCTTGGCAACCCCATGGACTGCAGCATGCCAGGCCTCCCTGTCCATCACCAACTCCCAGATCTTATTCAAACTCATGTTCATTGAGTCGGTGATGTCCAACCATCTCATCCTCTGTCCTCTCTTTGTCTTCCCGCCTTCAACCTTTCCCGGCATCAGGGTCTTTACCAATGAGTTCTTTGCATCAAGTAGCCAAAGTATTGGAGTTTCAGTTTCAGCATCAGTCCAAACAATGAATATTCAGGACTGATTTCTTTTAGGATGGACTGGTTGGATCTTCTTGCTGTCCAAGTGATTCTCAAAAGAGTCTTTTCCAACCCCACAGTTCAAAAGCATCAATTCTTCAGCACTCAGCCTTCTTTATAATGCAACTGTCACATCCATACATGGCTACTGGAAAAACCATAGCTTTGACTAGATGGACCTTTGTTGACAAAATAATGTCTCTACTTTTAAATATGCTGTCTAGGGTGGTCATAGCTTTTCTTCCAAGAAGTAAGCATCTTTAAATTTCATGGCTGCAGTCACCATCTGCAGTGATTTTGGAGCCCCCAAAAATAAAGTCTTTCACTGTTTCCACAGTTTCTCCATCTGTTTGCCATGAAGTGATGGGACTGGATGCCATGATCCCAGTTTTCTGGATGTTGAGTTTTAAACCAACTTTTTCACTCTCCTCTTTCACCTTCATCAAGAGGCCCTTTATCTACTCTTAACTTTCTGCCATAAGTGTGGTGTCATTTGCATATCTGAGGTTATTGATATTTCTCCCGGCAATCTTGATTCCAGCTTGTGCTTTATCCAGCCCAGCATTTCTCATGATGTACTCTGCATATAAGTTGAATAAGCAGGGTGACAGTATACAGCCTTGGCAAACTCCTTTCCTGATTTGGAACCAGTCTGTTGTTCCATGTCCAATTCTAACTTTTGCTTCCTGGCGTGCATACAGATTTCTTAGGAGGCAGGTTAGATGGTCTGGTATTCCCATGTCTTTCAGAATTTTCCACAGTTTGTGATGATCCATACAGTCAAAGGCTTTGGCATAATCAATAAGGAAGAAGTAGATGTTTTTCAGGAACTCTCTTGCTTTTTTTGATGATCCAATGGATGTTGGCAGTTTCTATACTGCTCAACAAGCTTACAGTTATTTGCCAATCAGAGATGCTTTGAAAGGTGGCTGAAAGGAGGCTTATGTTTCTCCAGAAATGGGATTTGGGATTGTTTTGTCAAAGAAGATGGATGGATGTGATGTCATGTATGGATGTGAGAATTGAACTATAAAGAAAGCTGAGTGCCGAAGAATTGATGCTTTTGAACTGTGGTGTTGGATGAGACTCTTGAGAGTTCCTTGGACTGCAAGGAGATCAAACCAATCAATCCTAAAGGAACTCAGTCCTGAATATTCATTGGAAGGACTGATGTTGAAGCTGAAACTCCAATACTTTGCTCACCTGATCTGAAGAACTGACTCATTGGAAAAGACCCTGATGCTGGGAAAGATTGAAGGCAGGAGAAGAAGAGGAAGACATAGGATAAGATAGTTGGATGGCATCACCAATTAGATAGACATGATTTTGAGTAAGCTCCGGGAGTTGGTGATGGACAGAGAAGCCTAGTGTGCCGCAGTTCATGGGATCACAAAGAGTCCCACATGACTGAGCAACTGAACTGTCAAAGAGGAGGAACTGAAGGTGGGTCTTAGTAAATGCAAGGTTGATAAACAAGATGTGTACAATAAGGAGGAAGTGGCAAACAAGACTGAGCCAGTAGAAAGAAATTTTTATTGGAAATATTTCATTTCTATTTAATACAGTTGGACAATTTCATGTCTCTTCCTTGGTTCTTATCACAACAGAGATTTGGAATGACAGGCTAAAGAGTTAAAGCAATAAACAAGTCACAGTTCAGTTCAACTCAGACAGATCTTTCCTCAGACCTCTCCTAAGACATGGGAGCAGGCCAACTCTGAAGGAGTCATAGTCTTCATACTCCCTCTTGGCATCCCCCTTTTCATACTTCCCATAGCCTCCTTTTGGTTGTGCCCTATGCAAAATAGAGCTTATATCCACCGCCAATCAAGAAAGGAGATGCGGGTGGGCATATATTCAAGGCCAATTGACAATTTCAAGTTATATAACAACAGGCTCAGTTGTGTATGTCTTCCCATAATGTAGTCTGTTACAATCAGATGTGCATATGCATATATGTATAGATTATTTATGAGCCATTAATTGGCTCCTGGCTGCCTACAGTTACTTGAGGAAGACCCTGTGGTTAGTTTTTATCCACTGTGTGCTTAGGGCGCCTGTGCAGGAACTGGAAAACTCTCTGTGGTTATTTTTGTAGCATATCTGTGAGCAATCCTGGGAGTTCCTGGATGGAATTTAAAGGTCAGCTTGTATCCCTTTCCGCTAGGCCACCTCTCCTTGCTCATGAGTAAATTCCTATCTAGCAATATGAAATGAGGGGCTTCCCCAGTGGTTCAGAAGTAAAAGAATTGCCTGCAATACAGGAGATGCAGGAGGCATGTGTTTGATCCCGGGTTGGGAAGATCTCCTGAAGGAGGAAATGACAACCCACTCCAATATCCTTGCCTGGAAAATCCCGTGGACAGAGGAACCTGGTGGACTATAGTCCATGGGGCTTACAAAGAGACATGACTGAGCACACACTTGTAAATATGAAATGGGCAACTTGGGCCATTACACACTGTTGAACAAAATATTCACTTGATTTAAAGGTGATTCAGGAGCACTAACAGTTTGCATAATGAACAGGAGTAACTAGATGTCTGGTTTGTGTCATGAATTTATAGAGGACATGTGGTAATGCACCAGCTCTGTGTATTGATACAGGATATTGCATTTTTTCCAAGGTTGGCAGCTTCAGCAGCTTGTGTAGATCCCTGATAGCATCTTTCTTTGTTAAAATATGTCATTTAAGGATGAGTCTATCCAATGTCTTATCTTTTCTGTATTTGGTTACTTGCCAGTTCTCAAAGAATTTAGTGTCAAATTGAGGAGATAAAATGTGTAATGTTTTATACATGTATTAATATATGTGGTTATAAAATTATAGACGTAATTAAAAGGGGTCCAAAGTACTTAGGAGTTTGGCCAGTTGTGCTGGCAACAAGTGAAGATCATGGGAAGTAGCACAGATGATACATATGAATTTCAGTTCTGTAACTAATATGCTAAGGGATTAGCCAGCATTTCTTTTCTCTTATTATGCTTCACCCACAGCTATAGGCATGTAATTGGAAAAGACGAGAATCTGCAGTGACATGTGAGTGGTGTCATGCAGTGGCATTCAGGGATCAAACCTGGGTGTACTGCATTGCAGGGAGATTCTTTACCAACTAAGCCACCAGGTAATTAGCCTTGATAAACTGGGATCTACTTTGAGTCTAAACCACAGAAAAGAATTTAAGTGTCCTGAGAGGACAGGAAGGTGGGAGCTGGGAAGGCTGACACCAGGATATCTGATACTTGCTTCTCATATCCTGTAGGATAAACCTTTCTATTCCAAGACCTGGTCTTTCTCATTCTTTTGTTTTCCATAGTATTCTGCTTGCTCATCTGTATGTATATCATTTCAGTGTATCTTTACATACAACTTATTGTAAATATACCTTTTATAACAATAACCTTTTTTCCATTGAAAAAACTAATGCTCTGTAATATTACCATGTCAGTGCCTCGGTTCAGTTCAGTTCAGTCGCTTAGTCATGTCCAACTCTTTGCCACGCCATGGACTGCAGCACGCCAGGCTTCCCTGTCCATCACTGACTCCTTGAGCTTGCTCAAACTTGTCTCCATTGAGTCAGTGATGCCATTCAACCATCTCATCCTGTCATCCCCTTTTCCTCCTGCCTTCCCCTTCTCCTCCTGCCTTCAATCTTTCCCAGAATCAAGGTCTTTTCCAATGACTCAATTCTTCACATCAGGTGGCCAAAGTCAGTGCCTAGTCCATGTTAACTACTGGCTCAATCTGCAAATATTAGTTTGTCATTTCTTTAATTGTTTCCTGCTGCAGCTGCTGCTGCTAAGTTGCTTCAGTCGTGTCCAACACTGTGCAACCCCATAGACAGCAGCCCACCAGACTCCTCTGTCGTTTGAGTTTTCATAAAATACCTATCCAGTTATTCTTAACCCCCTTTTCTTGACTTGCTGTTAAACTGCCCTTCTTCCTTTTACTCCATCTCATGTTCTGCAGTCAAGACTTTTGAGTGTCTACTCTTCTGAGAGATTGGGTCAAAATAGCTTTCAATCTTGAGACACATAAAATTGTCTTTTCTATGTCATGCTTAATTACTTTCTGTGTGTGTGTGTTTATAACAATCCCAGAAGACTTTTTGAAACCTTAAAAAGTATTTTGACCCAATTTTATATCTGAATAGGTCACCATTCATCCCTTTCTAACAAGTTTGAATGTCCAAGAGCCTTTCCCTCTCCCTCTCTCTTATTCGGACACTTCACCACTTCCAAGACAGCAAGAGATATTCCCTTGTATCCTCCCATCTATTTTTAACAATGTAATTCTCTGCTGTCTTTAGGAAAAAAAAAGGAACTATTTTTTTTTCTGCTTAGGAATAAAATGTTACTGTGCACATAGGAAAAATTTTAAAAAGCAACAAAAACATTCCCTAGTCACATCACACAGTGAAAATTCCTAAGATATGAGCATATTCTAAAAATATAAATTAATATATTATATATATAGCAATATCTATACCTAATGGATATATATATATAATTACAAATGTATAAAAGAATATTTTTCAGCCATAGGAATGAAAGGACTCATTCCATTTGCTACAATATGGATGGATCTTGAAGGATATGGTAAATGAAACGTCAGACAAAAAAGATAAATACTGCATAAAATCACTTATTTGTAAAATATTAGAAAGTCAAACTCACGGAAACTGATACTAGAAAGGTGGTTACCATGGGGTTGAGGGATGGGGAAAATGAGAGATTATTAGTCAAAAGATACAAAATTTAAATAACATCAGTTCAATCAGTCGCTCAGTCGTGTCCAACTCTTTGAGACCCCATGAATCGCAGCATGCCAGGCTTCCCTGTCCATCACCAACTCCCGGAGTTCACTCAGACTCACGTCCATTGAGTTGGT
Source organism: Madoqua kirkii (assembly GCA_006408675.1). Taxonomy (NCBI): domain Eukaryota; kingdom Metazoa; phylum Chordata; class Mammalia; order Artiodactyla; family Bovidae; genus Madoqua; species Madoqua kirkii. The sequence continues at coordinate 4,193 of SJYC01071294.1, read as the reverse complement.
GATGCCATCCAGCCATCTCATCCTCAGTCATCCCCTTTTCCTCCTGCCCCCAATCCCTCCCAGCATCAAAGTCTTTTCCAATGAGTCAACTCTTTGCATGAGGTGACCAAAGTACTGGAGTTTCAGCTTTAGTATCATTCCTTCCAAAGAAATCCCAGGGCCCATCTCCTTCAGAATGGACTGGTTGGATCTCCTTGCAGTCCAAGGGACTCTCAAGAGTCTCCTCAAACACCACAGTTGAAAAGCATCAGTGCTTCAGTGCTCAGCCTTCTTCACAGTCCAACTCTCACATCCATCTATGACTACTGGAAAAACCATAGCCTTGACTAAACGGACCTTAGTCAGCAAAGTAATGTCTCTGCTTTAGAATATGCTGTCTAGGTTGGTCATAACTTTTCTTCCAAAGAGTAAGTGTCTTCTAATTTCATGGCTTCAATCACCATCTGCAGTGATTTGGGAGCCCCCAAAATAAAGTCTGACACTGTTTCCACTGTTTCTCCATCTATTTCCCATGGAGTGATGGGACCGGATGTCATGATCTTCATTTTCTGAATGTTGAGCTTTAAGCTAACTTTTTCACTCTCCTCTTTTACTTTCATCAAGAGGCTTTTTAGTTCCTCTTCACATAGTATGACCATATCATGGAGATCTAACATATAGCATGATGATTGTGTTATATAATTAAAATTTGCTAAAAGAGTAGATATTATGTGTTCTCACCACACACACACATACACACACATAAACACACACACAAGGTAACTGTGAAGTGATTTAGAACAGTTCTGTTCGGTTGTTCAGTTGTGTCTGACTCTCTGAGACCCCATGGACTGCAGCACACCAGACGTCCCTGTCCATCACCAACTCCCTGAAGTGAAGTGAAGTGAAGTGAAGTCGCTCAGTCATGTCTGACTCTTGTAGCCCACCAGTCTCCTCTGTCCATGGGATTCTCCATGCAAGAATACTGGAGTGGGTTGCCATTTCCTTCTCCAGGGGATTTTCCTGACCCAGGGATCAAACCCTGGTCCCCCACCGTGTGGGCAGCGCTTTAACTTCTGAGCCACCAGGAGACAGTGATGCCATCTAACCATCTTCTCCTGCCTTCAATCTTTCTCAGCATCAGTGAGTCAGTTCTTTACATCAGAAGGCCCAAGTGGAGTTTCAGTTCAGGATCAGTCCTTCCAATGAATATTCAGGGCTGATTTCCTTTAGGATGGACTGATTGGATCTCCATGAAGTCCAAGGGACTCTCAAGAGTCTTTTCCAACACCACAGTTAAAAGCATCAATTCTTCAGTGCTCAGCTTTCTTTGTAGTCCAACTCTACACATCCATTCATGACTACTGGAAAAACCATAGCCTTCACTAGACGGACTATTGCTGGCAAAGTAATGTCTCTGCTTTTAAATATGCTGTCTAGGTAGGCAGCTGAGACACAAAGATTGCCCTGAAAATCATTTTACTAGTTAGTGGTAGAGTTGAGCATGGAAATTTAATCCTGGGTGAATGTTGCTCATTATCCGAACATGACTTGCCTCCTAAGTAAAATGGAGGTGTATAAATTGACTCTCATATTCATTATTTGCAGACACTAATGTCAAGTAACTGCAAAATATGTACAGTCCTGCAGTATTATAACTTTGGTCTCATATGAATTATGTTAATTATTATAATTTTGAAAAAAAAAGATCTTACTAGGGGCATGGTTAAGAAGGCCTCTTCCTTTTAAAGCCATCCTGGAAAGTTTGATGATATCTTTTTCTCCTATGAAGATACCTGCAGGGAAACAGAGGCATTAGTAATTATTCAATTGGGCATTCTTTACAAAGAGAGCTGGGGGAGAAATTTAAAAAAAAAAAAAAAGAGGAAAGGGGTGTACCAGCGTGGAAGAGTTCTTTCAAACCATAAATGTAGGTGCTCTTTTGACATTGCACAATGCATAACAGAAAGTTATGCATGAAAGTTAACCTGAAGAAGTATATATTTTTTCTAAATTGTGAATATGATAACACATTTATAGGAGACTTGGAAAATAAAGAGCAATTATATATAGTTCCACTATTATAATTATTTCTAAAAGTAGATAAATTAAGATTTTTAATTGGTGTTTCAATACCAAACTCTCAAAAATTAATAGAATGGATAGACAGAAAATTAGAAGGATATAGTAGACCTGAAAAAGCACTATGAATCAATTCAACATAATTAAGATTTATATGATTTTCACACAACAACAGAGTACAAATTCTATTCTAGTTCCCATAGACTATAAATCTGGAGACACTGGGACATATCCAGGGACATAAAACAAGATGCAAAAATTTCATGGTCTAAAGATATTGAAATCATATAATCTGTTCTCTTATCACTATGGAATTATGTTAGAAATCAATATCAAAAGATACTTGAAAATAACCCACATGTTTTCATGTGCAATGTGACAGTTACCAAGAGCGTTTTTACTTAGCCAAGTAAAAAGCTTCAGTAAAGTCATAAGATTGAAAAAACGAAGAGGGTGATTGTAGAGAAAAAAGGATTTAAATGAGAAATGAATATCAAAATGAGAAATTAACATAAAAGATACTTAACCCCATGTGTTTGGAAATTAAATGTCTATTTTTAAATAAGTGTATCAAAGAAGCCATAACAAGGGAAATTAGAAAGTATTTGTGACAGAATAAAAATGAAAAGAGAAGTTATCAGAATTTGTTGCATGAGGCTGAAGCTGCTCAATGCAATTAAATGCAATATGGAATCCTATATAAGGGATGAAAACAAATAATGGACACTAACATAAAGGTTTTTGATATTTGAACAAAATCTTCACTTTGTAATACAATGTGATAACAATACTGTATCACATGTTACTTTCCTGGTTTTTTCTTTTTGAAACGTAGTACTTCTTTATATTCTCAGAATTGGATTAGAAGTTTCAAGCCTCATTAAAAAAAAAATGTGTTGTTTTTTTTTTAAATCACCAAGATAATAAGCTTTCTAGACTTTTCACTTTCTTGCATTGGAGAAGGAAATGGCAACCTACTCCAGTGTTCTTGCCTGGAGAATCCCAGGGATGGGGAGCCTGGTGGGCTGCTGTCTATGGGGTCGCCAAGAGTCGGACACGACTAAAGTGACTTAGCAGCAGGTTGGTCATAGCTTTTCTTCCAAGGAGCAAGCATCTTTTAACTTCATGGCTGCAGTCACCCAACTGCAGTGATTTTGGAGCCCCCCAAAATAAAGTCTATCACTGTTTCCATTGTTTCCCCATCTATTTGCCATGAAGTGATGGGATCAGATGCTGTGATCTTAGTTTTCTGAATGTTGAGTTTTAAGCCCACTTTTTCACTCTCCTCTTTTACTTTCATCAAGAGGCTCTTTAGTTCTTCACTTTCTGCCATAGGGGTGGTGTCATCTGCATATCTGAGGTTATTGATATTCATCCCGGCAATCTTGATTCCAGCTTGTGTTTCATTCAGCCCAGCCTTTCTCAGGATATACTCTGCATATAAGTTAAACAATCAGGGTGAGAATATACAACCTTGACAAACTCCTTTCCCAATTTGGAACCAGTCTGTTGTTTGTTCTATGTCCAGTCCTAGCTGTTACTTGTTGACCTGCTTACAGATTCTCAGGAGGCAGGTCAGGTGGTCTGGTATTCCCATCTCTTTCAGAATTTTCCACAGTTTGTTGTGATCCACACAGTCAACAGCTTTGGCATAGTCAAGAAAGCAGAAATAGATGTTTTCTGGAACTCTGTTTCTTTTCTGATGATCCAGTGGATGTTGACAATTTGATCTCTGGTTTCTCTGCCTTTTCTAAATCCAGCTTGAACATCTGGAAGTACACGGTTCACATACTGTTGAGGCCTGGCTTGGAGAATTTTGAGCATTACTTTAGTAGCATTTTGGATAAGTGTAATTGTGCAGTAGTTTGAACATTTTTTGGCATTGCCTTTCATTGGAACTGGAATGAAAACTGACCTTTTTCAGTCCTGTGGCCACTGCTGGGTTTTCCAAATTTGCTGGCATGTTGGGTGCAGCACTTTCACAGCATCATCTTTAAGGATTTGAAATAGCTCAACTGGAATTCTATCACCTCTGCTAGCTTTTTTGTAGTGGTGCTTCTTAAGGCTCACTTGGCTTCACATTCCAGGATGTCTGCTTCTAGGTGAGTAATCACACCATCATGGTTATCTGG
>SJYC01071292.1:0-34727 GCA_006408675.1 Madoqua kirkii | reverse complement strand
ACATCTCATATACTTTTTAATCTAATTGAGCTCATGCCTAGAGCTCAACTTTATTATTAAAATTTATTGATGCCATATCTTATTTCAGAAAATGAGTTTAATAAGAATGTATCATTTTTATTTTCTGCTTTCCCCTTACTTCAATACCAAAAGTATGCAGTTTAAACAGTTATTAGAAGTTATTTAACTGGTGTATTTTATTTTATCAATCGGATACACAATACTTTATTTAGCATTTACTTTTCATTGGAACTGTATCTGTGATTTTTCCACCATATACATAATGTTGTGATGATCATCTTTGTGCATGACTCCATTCACAAATACAGTAAAATGATCAAGAGAATTCCCAGAAGTAAAACTGCCTTCTCAATTTTGTATTATAGATAAGAACTTTGGTTATTAGCTTAACATTTTATTCAGAAATATTGTGCTCTTTGACCTTTGGTGTTAAATAAAGTCTCAATAACATGGCAGGTGAAAGGTAGAGGCTACACTTGGTGTTATTTGGGTTTTTAGTTGGTGAGGTTGAACGTGAAAAACATATCATTGTTCAGTCACTAGGTTGTATCCGATGCTTTGCGACCCCATGGACTGCAGCACATCTGGCCTCCCCGCCCTTCACTATTTCCCTGAGTTGCCCCAAACTCATGTCCACTGAGTCAGTGATTCCATCCAACCATCTCACCCTCTGTCATCCCCGTCTCCTCCTGCCCTCAATCTTTCCTAGCATCAGGATCTTTTCAAATAGGTTGTCTCTTCTTGTCAGGTAGTCAAAGTACTGGAATATTCTGTAACTATTTGGGGTTGATTTCCTTTAGGATTGACTGATTTGATCTCCTTGCAGTCCAAAAGACCCTCAAGAGTCTTCTCCAAAACCACAATTCAGAAGCACTCAGCCTTTTTTGTTTTTACTATACAATATTGTATTGATTTCGCCATACATCAACATGAATCCTTTTATATAGTCCAACTCTCACAAAGAATGTATTAGTCAGTCATTTATTTATATGCCTACTTTTTCAGATTGTCAGCCAAGCTTTTCCCAGCTGTAATGCTATTCTATTTCTCTCCACTATGGTCAATTTATGTCTCACATGACTCCATAAATTATTAAAGAGAGAAAGGAATTGTACACTGAAAACTTCTCATTAGTTCATCTCTAACCACATGTCATGAACAATATATACACTTTGTATTCAGATACTGTCACCCAGCAGAGAGCCTAGGAGAGTCAGGTGTGTTGTGGCACAGTGTTATCAGTGCTTTGCTACTTTTTGCTTTTGATTAGTCCATTTTGCATATATGAATTTTTCAATATTTATAAATTTTAAAATATTGTTGTCAGTTACTGAGTCATGTCTAAATTTTTGAGACCCAAAGGACTGCAGCACGCAAGGCCTCCCTGTCTTTTGCTATCTCCTGGAGTTTGCTCATACTCGTTAGGAGACAGTACGATCCCATCACTGACTCCATGGACATGAGTTTGAGCAAATTTCTTTGATGGCTCAGGCAGTAAAGAATCTGCTTGCAATGGAGGACACTTCAGAGACATAGGTTTGATCCCTGGTTCGGGAAGATCCTTGGAGAAGGAAACGACAACCCACTCCAGTATTCCCGCCTGGTGAGCTACAGTCCATGGGGTTGCAAAGAGATGGACATGACTGAGTGACTAACACCTTGGGAGATAATGAAGGATAGGGAAGCCAGGCATGCTGTAGTTCATGGCGTCACAAAGTGTTGGACACGACTTAGTGACTGAACAACAACAACAATGTCCTTTGAACTGCTAATGCCATCAAAATATCTCATTATCTGTAGACCGTTCTCTGCCTGCTATCATCTTTCCCAGCATCAGAGTCTCTTCCAGTGAGTCAGCTCTTTGCTTCTGGTGGCCAAAGTATTGGAACTTCAGTTTCAGCATTGGTCCTTCCAATGAAACTTCAGGGCTCATTTCCTTTAGGATTCATTGGTTTGATTGCCTTGCTGTCCAAGGGACTTTCAAGAGTCATACCAGCATCATGATTCAAAAGCATCAGTTCTTCGGTGCTCAGCCTTCTTCATGGTTCAACTCGCACTTCAATGCATGACTACTGGAAAAACCATAACTTTAACTATATGGACGTTTCTGCTGTTTAGGTTTGACTGTCTAGGTTTGACATAGCTTTTCTTCCAAGAAGCAAATCTTTTAATTTCATACATCAGTCACCATCTGCAATGATTTTAGAGTTCAAGAAAATAAAATCTGCCCCATTTACACTTTTTCCTTTTCTACTTGTCATGAAGTGATGAGCTTGGATCTCATGATGTTGGCTTTTTGAATGTTGAGTTTTAAGCCAGCCTTTTCACTCTCCTCTTTCACCCTCAAGAGACTCTTTAGTTCCTCTTCATTTTCTGCCGTTAGAGTGGTATCACCTGCATGTCTGAGGTTGTTGATATTTCTCCCCACAATTTTGATCACAGCTTGTGAGTCATCCACTCTGGCATTTCACAGGATGTACTCTACATAGTAGCTAAATAAGCAGGATGACAATATACAACTCGATGTACTCTCTTCCAAATTGGAACCAGTCCATTATTGCATGTCCAGGTCTAATTGCAGCTTCTTGACCAGCATAGAGGTTTCTCATGAGACAAGTAAGAGTTTTTGGTATTCCTATCTTTTTAAAAAAAAATTTGATAACATTTGGTGATCCACATAGTCAAAGAATTTAGTCAATGAAGCAGAAGTAGATGTTTTTCTGGCATTCCCTCGGTTTTTTCTATGATTCAGTAAATGATGGCAATTTGATCTCTGGTTTCTCTACCTTTTCTGAATCCAGCATGTGCATCTGGAAGTTTTTGGTTCACATAATGTTGAAGCCTAGCTTGAAGGATTTTGAGCATTACCTTGTTAGCATGTGAAATGAATGCAATTGTGCAGCAGTTTAACTACTCTTTGGTATAGACTTTCTTTGGGATTGGAATTAAAACTGACATTTTCCAGTCATGTGGCCATTGCTGAGTTGTCCAAATTTGCTGGCATTTTGAGTGTAGCATTTTAACAGCAACATCTTTTAGGATGTGATATAGCTCAGCTGGAATTCCATCACCTCATTTAACTTTGTTTGGTATAATACTACCTAAGGCCCACTTGACTTCACATACCTGGATGTCAGGCTCTTGGTGAGTGACCCTACCATTGAGGTTATCCTGGTCATTAAGATCTTTTTCTGTATACTTTCTATTTTTTTCATCACCTCTACTTAATCTCTTCTGCCCATTAGGTCCTTTTAGTTTTTGTCATTTATTGTGCCCATCTTTGCAGGAAACCTTCCCTTAATATCTCCAATAAGTATAATAATATCAACATAATAATAACTGGCAGTAATCATATTTTGAAGTTCATCATAATCATGCTTTCCCCAAAATATGTAATTACTTTTAGTTCTATACTTCTTTAATTCTGGGACTTGATTTTAGTCTTGCATATTCATTTCACCAGCAACAGACCTTTTCTAACTCAAGGTACACAGACATTTCTAATTTAAGTTTCAGGTCAGTTTAATTACTCAGTCGTGTCTGACTCTTTGCAATCCCATGGACTGCAGCATGCCAGGCTTCCCTGTCCATCACAACTCCCAGAGTTGCTCAAACTCATGTCAACTGAGTCTGTGATGCCTTCTAACCATATTATCCCCTGTCGTCTCCTTCTCCTCCTGCCTTCAGTCTTTCCCAGCATCTGATCTTTTCCAAAGAGTCAATTCTTCACATCAGGTAGTCAAAGTATTGGAGTTTTAGCTTTAGAATCAGTTCTTTCAATTACTATTCAGGACTGATTTCCTGTAGGATCAACTGGTTTGATCTCCTTGCAGTCCAAGGGACTCTCAACAGTCTTCTCCAACACCACAGTTCAAAAGCATCAATTCTTCGACACTCAGCTTTCTCTGTAGTCCAACTCTCACATCCATGCATGACTGCTGGGAAAACCATAGCTTTTACTAGACAGACCTTTTGTTGACAAAGTAATGTCTCTGCTTTTAAATATGCTGTCTATGTTGTTCATAGCTTTTCTTCCATGGAGCAAGTCTTTTAATTTCATGGTTGCAGTCATCATCTGCAGTGATTTTGAAGCTCCCCCAAATAAAGTCTATTATTGTTTTTATTGTTTCCCTATCTATTTGCCATGAAGTGATGGAACCGGATGCTATGACCTTAGTTTTTGGAGTGTTGACTTTTAAGCCAACTTTTTCACTCTCCTTTTTCACCTTTATCTAGAGGCTTAGTTCTTTGCTTTCTGCCATTAAGTGTTATGTCATCTGTTTATCTGAGGTTATTGATATTTTTTTTTGCCAATCTTGATTCAGCTTGTGCTTCATCTAGCCTGGCATTCTGTATGCTATACTCTTCATATAAGTTAAATAAGCAGGGTGACAATATATAGCCTTGACATACTCCTTTCCTGATTTGCAACCTGTCTATTGTTCCATGTCCAGTCCTAACTGTTGCTTCTTGATCTGGATACAGATTTCTCAGGAGGCAGGTAAGGTGGTGTGGTATTCCCTTCTCTTTAAGAATGTTGAATAGTTTGCTGTGATCCACAGAGTCAAATGCTTTGGCATAGTCAATAGAGCAGAAGTAGATGTTTTTCTGGAACTCTCTTGCTTTTTCAACGATGCAACAGATGTTGGCAATTTGATCTCTGTTTCCTCTGGCTTTTCTTTATCCAGCTTGAACATCTGGAAGTTCACTTTTAAGTTTACTTCTGGGTAAAGTGTCATTTCAAATTTTAGATAGATAATATCTCCTTCTAAGGCAAAGATTGAGTAGGTTTTCTTAAAGCCCTTAAAAAAAATTGTAGTTTCCTAATCTGGGGCTCCTCAGTGAGGATGGAAACCCATTGCATGGGCATATCCATCTTGGCTGCTCTGCCTAACATGTGGAAACAATGTAAATATGAGTAATCAAGTCCTTTGTCTCTGACACACAAGCACTGTGTCATTGCTAACATTTATGAACTTGTTGGTTTACATGGAATTTTATACTGTTTTCATGGACTGAACATTTGTGCCTCTCTCCTTAAAATGTGTTAAAACTTAATCCCTGATATGAGGACATTTGGAGGTAGGGACTTTGGGAGGTAATTAGGGATGGAATTCTGCCATGTGAACTTACTATGAAAAAGTGTCTATGGCATAAGAAACAGGTTCTCACCAGACACTGATCTAGTAGCACCTTAATCTTAGATTTTTCAGAGTCCAGAAATATGTGAAATCAATTTTTGCTGTTTATAAGCCATCCAGTTCATGGTATTCTGATAGAGCAGCCTGAATGGACTAAGACACTGCTTAATCTTTACTAGCAAAAAGAGCTCATGCAATTCTAAATGTTTCCAATTAGCATAGCTAATGAAACCCCTGTAAAGGGCAGTCTTCTCAGATAACCTCGATAAAAGACAAACACATTATAATCCTTTTGCAGGTAGTAGCAGTTCTAAATATACATTTGGGTAAAGGTTATTTAATCCCTGAAAAATCTCTCCAGTCACACTTTGCAGTTTGTAACCTTACACTACATTTGTTTCTGTAATGCATCTCTAAATCCATGCAATTTCAAGCTACACACTTTTAGTACTGTTCTTATCTTTCATAATATTTACTGTCCTTTGAATCCCGACATCTTAAAACTGTAAGAGGTTATACATATCACCTGTAGGCCACTTCACCCAAATCATTGCACGTTTCCTGAGGTCCCCTGATGCTAGATTAATTTCTATAATTCAGCAGGAATGGGATATGCTTCTGGTTTAGTATACTGCTTGAGTGAGGAAATTTCAGAGGTTTCCAGTAGTCATTCCTGTTATGTTGGCCAATTTTCCATGGGTCAGAGAGCCAATATGGAATTTCTAAGGATTGTGAATTATGTCTATTTCCATTATACATTCAGAAAGTAACCATATAATAATTTACTACCTGGTCCTACTACAAGTTCAGTTTGGCCCAGCAGCATTCCATCTCTCACCTTCAAAAATACATACTTTACCTAATGAGCTACAGTGACATTTTTGGTGTTCAGGAATTAATCAATTTAGAGCCAGTGTCTGCTAATCTTTGAAAAGTCTCAGTATTTTTCCCTAGTGCACAGTTGTTCTCGTAGATTGTCTTAAGTCCTTTAAGAGGAAGGCATAGAGGAAGATTTATGTTCTATACTGTGATAATTCTAGGGATTCCCTGGTGGCTCAGATGTAAAGAATCTTCCTGCAAGTCAGGAAACCTGTGTTTCATCCCTGGGTCAGGAAGGGCCCCTGGAGAAGGTAATGGCTACCCACTCCAGTACTCTAGAGAATTCCATGGACAGAGTAGCCTGGTGGGTTGCAGAGTTGGACACAATTGAACCACTTTTACTTTCTTAGAAGATTTATGCTCTATACTGTGATAATACTCTGTACTGTGAAATACAGAGGGTCTTTTCTCAAATAGCCCTGGCTTCTCTTTCTTTTTTTAACAAACACTTTTTGAACAGTTTTATGTTTACAGAAAAAAATTACATAATAATACAATCAGTGTCCATATCCCCTCCCAGTTTCTCCTATTATTAACATATTAGGTTGGCCAAAATGTTCATTTGGGTTTTCTATAAGATGTTATTAAGACCCACAAGAACATTTTTGGCTAATCCAATACTAATTAGCATGGTTCATTTGTTAAAACTAACAAATTAGTATTGATATATATTTTTATTAACTTAAGTCCATATTCTACTCAGATTTCCTTTGTTCTTACTTTTCTGTTCCATGATCCCATCCAAAATAATACATTGCATTTAGCTCAAATATCTCTTGATTGTGCAATTTCTCAGAATTTCCTTGTATTTGATGACCTTGATAGTTTTTGGGAGTCTGGTTGGGTATATTAAGGATGTTTTGTTGGAATTTGTCTGCTGTTTCTCATGGTTAGAAAGAAGATATGGATTTGGGACAAAGATCATAGACGAAAAACACCATTTTGTCACTCATATAAAGAGTACATATATTAACATGATTTATCTATGCTGATAGTGACCTTGATTAACTGACTGAGGTATTATTTGTCAGATTTCTCCACACTCCCAATTTCAGACTTCACCTTTTTAGAGGAAGTAAACTGCATATAGCCCAAGGAGGGAGTCATGTTACTCTTTAAGATTAGGATGAAGTGTTTATATATTAATAGATTATCTGAATTTCTTGTGCATGGGAGATTTCCCTCTCCTCCCATATAAACTCATAATTTATCTTATACTTTGGGTTAAAATGCAATACTTCTTTATTATTTATCACTCAAATTGTTCTAGCTTTAGCCATCTTTCAGATGATGGCTTTTGTGTGCCTTTGACATACTCTAATCATTAGTTTTTTTGAACAAATTCTTACTTGATAGCACTATGGGATGCTCCAGACTCATCTTGTATTTTCCCCCATCTGTCTCATAATCAGTTATTTCTCAAAGAAGCCCTCAGTGTGTGTGTGTTGCTGGAGAAATATTGTAGCTTCTAGGCCCTTTCAGCACACAGAGCAAAGATATATAAGTGTGTATCCTAACCTGTGCATATACATATATCTAAAAATATTTCTACTGAACCACATATATATTAAGTTAAGCATGAGTTCTTACTGTCTTCAAATCTAACCCACACCTTATGGATCATTCTAACAGCCTCTGCTTGCTTATCTGTAAAGTTCCACATCATTTGGCTCTCACAATACCCCCATCCATTTCCTTATTTGGTCAATGCCATCATAACAATTAGTGGGTGTCCAGGAGTCTCAGAATTATTAACCTGTACCTCCATGGAGAACATTTTCAAGTAATGGACAGAGATTGTGTTCAATGCCTTTAGACTTTAGTTGTACATGCACACGTGCTATGCTGTTTCAGTTGTGTCCAACTCTGCACCTCCTTGGACTTCAGCCTGCCAGGCTCCTCTGTCAATGGAGATTCTCCAGGCAAGAATACTGGAGTGGGTTGCCATGTCCTCCTCCAGATCTTCCCAACCCAGGGGTCAAACCCGCAACTCTTATGTATGCTGCGTTGGCAGGCAGGTTCTTTACTACTAGCACCACCTTAGTTTTACATACTTCATTCACTTCCAAAGCTACTGTGATCAGCAATTTTCCTTCAGCTCTCTTTGGTGTGGCTGTTTAATTCATGTCAGTGCAGACAGCTTCTTTTTTCACAGGCTGTAGTCTTTCTGCAGATCCCACAACATCCTAAATGATTTTTTTTTCTTTTAAATTATATACCCAAACTTTCTCTTTGCTATTAAGTCCTAAGGATGTTGACAAATGTGTAATATTTTTTTCACTCAGCAATATACATTTAGAATTACTCCATGTCTTTTTATGGCTTGAGAGCCCATTTCTTGATTTTTATAAATATATTCCAATGTATAGTAGTACCATAGTTTATCCATTCATATTTTAAATAACATTTTATTTGTTTCCAATTTGGGGTGCTATCAACAGTTTAAATACTTCATTCTTCTCCTTCTTTTTGCATGGTTTCTGATATGAAGTCTGATTATTTCTTAGCCCTTTTTCATTGTTGGTAAGGTGTGATTTTTTTTTCTCCTATTTCAAGATTTTCTCATTGTCTTTAATTTTCTTCAGGTTAAGTATGATACAACTATATGCAAAATTGTTGATACTTGCTTGGTTTCTGTGAATTTCCTGGATCTCTGGTTTGACATTTTTAATTAGCTTTGAAAAGTTCTCAGTCATTAGTACTTCAAATATTCCTTCTCCTCCTTTTTGTCTTTCACTTTCTGGTGTTTCATTTCTATAAATATTATAGGCATACCTCATTTTATTATTCTTTGCTTTATTTTGCTTTGCAGATAATGATTTCTTTCAACAAATTGGAGGTTTGTGGTGACCCTGGTTAGATCATAACTATCAGAACAATTTTTCTAATAACATTTGCTTGCTTCATGCTTCTGTGTCACATTTTGGTAATTCTTGCAATATTTTAAGCTTTGTTATTATTGTGATAAATGATCTTTGTTACTACTATGACTTGCTGAAGGCTCAGATGATGGTTAGCATTTTTAGCAGGTACATATTTTATAGTATGTATGTATTTTTAGATATAACACTATTATACACTTAATAGATTATAGTAAAGTGTAAACATAACTTTCATAAGCAATCAAAAACCTAAAAATCTCAGTGATTTGCTTTATTGCAATATTCACTTTATTGTAATGGTCTGGAACTAAACCTACAGTATCACCCAGGTCTGCCTCTATATCTTTTGTAATTATTCCACCCTTCTTGCATGTTCTTTTATGTTTTCCTTTTCAGTATTTTTTCTCCTTGCATATCAGTCTGGAAAGTTTTGACTCATCTAACTTAAAGCTCACTGATTCTTATTTTGGTCATGTCCAGTCTATTGATGAGCCCAAAACAAATGCATTTTTATTTGTGGTAGAATGTTTGATTTTCAGCATTGCTTTTGATTTTCTTGGAGTTGTCATTTCTCTATGAAAATTCCCATCTATTCGAGCATGTATCCTCTTGCATACCTTCATTAGACTCCTTAACATATTACTCATAGTTATTACAATTGAATTTCCTATCTGATAGTTTCAATCTACAAATTATTGGAGTTTGATCCTGATGAGGGTTTTGTCTCTTCAGACTGTGCATTTTTGGCTTTTAGTAGCACTCCTTGTAGTTTTCTTAATTGAAAACAACACAGGAAATCTTCAGTTCACTTCAGTTCAGTCAGTCGTGTCCAACACTTTACCATCCCAAGAATCGCAGCACGCCAGGCCTCCCTGTCCATCACCATCTCTCGGAGTTCACTCAGACTCACATCCATCGAGTCAGTGATGCCATCCAGCCATCTCATCCTCTGTCGTCCCCTTCTCCTCCTGCCACCAATCCCTCCCAGCATCAGTCTTCACCAGTGAGTCAACTCTTCGCATGAGGTGGCCAAAGTACTGAAGTTTCAGCTTTACCATCATTCTTTCCAAAGAAATCCCAGGGTTGATCTCCTTCAGAATGGACTGGTTGGATCTCCTTGCAGTCCAAGGGACTCTCAAGAGTCTCCTCCAACACCACAGTTCAAAGGCATCAATTCTTTGGCGCTCAGCCTTCTTCACAGTCCAACTCTCACATCTATACATGACCACAGGAAAAGCCATAGCCTTGACTAGACAGACTTTTGTTGGCAAAGTAATGTCTTTGCTTTTCAATATGCTATCTAGGTTGATCATAACTTTCCTTCCAAGGAATAAACGTCTTTTAATTTCATGGCTGCAGTCACCATCTGCAGTGATTTTGGAGCCCAAAAATATAAAGTCTGACACTGTTTCTACTGTTAGTTGACTGCAAATTAACATGTGTTTAGCCAGTTTTCCCAACATCATTTACGGGAGAGGCTATTCTTTCCCCATTGAGTATAATTTGTTCCTTTGTCCAATATTATATACTATATACGGTGTTTTATTTATGGGCTCTCAGTTCTGTCCTGTTTGGACTGTGTGTTTCTTCATGCTGGTACCGTACCGATTTTATTACTGTAGCTTTGTAATGTAGTTTGAAAGGCAGTGTAATGACTCTAGCTTTGTTTCCCTTTCTCAAGAATGCTTTGGCTATTCAGGGTCTTTGTGGTTCTACATGAATCTTGAATTTATTTTTATTCCTGTGAAATGTACCATGAAATTATTTGATAGGAGTTATATTAGATTGATGGATGGATTTGAATAGTATGGGCATATAAATGATATTCTTTTCCTCTATGAAGACAGGATATCTTTTCATTTATTTGCTTTCAATTTCTTTCATCAAAGTCTCATAGTTTTCAGTGTACAAGTACTTCATTTTCTTGCTTAAATTTATCCTTAGGTATTTTATTTTAATTTTTGATATGGTTGTGAGTGGGATCATTTTCTTTCTTTATTTTGCAGGTATTTTATCATCATTGTATGGAAACACAACTGATTTCTGTATATTGATTTGTTTACTGCAGCTTTGCTATTTTTGTCAATTAGTACCAACAATTTTTGGTGGAGCCTTTAAGATTTAGTATATATAAAAGCATATCATCTGAAGAGGTAATTTTATCTACTCCTTTATAATTTTAATGCCTTTTCTTTTTCTCTCTTGTCTGATTGCTCTTACTAGGAATTATAATACTATATTGAATTGGGTTTGTGACTAATGGGTGCACTTGTCTTTTTCCTGATATTAGAACACTTTCAGCCTTTAAGTTTTGAGGTTTCTGTCAATAAAACCCATGAATGTGTCAGGACCTCATGAAGACTAGGCTCCCAGTTGTTTCTTCCTATAAAGCTAGTATCCATTCAATCTCCAGCAATTTGTCAAAATTGCTACTTAAATTTTCTACCAATTTTTGCTGTAGCAGTTGTGCTCCAAGAAGCTGATCTCAGCTGTGGTTCTCTATATTTTCCCATCCTCTCAAATTTGGGGTTGTCAATTTGTCCTGTGACACTAATTCTCTGATAGGCCTAAGAGGAGTTGTTGATTTTCATTCATTCACCCTTTTTCTTTTTTATTCACTCTGTTCTGAGAATCATAGGTGGTGATTTCTAAGGCTGTCAGATGTCATAACTGAAATTAGAAACCTGGACAAAATTTTAAAATTAAGATGATGGCATTCTAGCTTCCATTTTAATTAAGAGGGTTAAATTATTTTGTGATTTAAGTCTGGACATTAGGTTCAAATCAGTTCAGTTGCTTCAGTTCCGTTCAGTCGCTCACTCATGTCCAACTCTTTGGGACCCTATGAATCACAGCACGCCAGGCCTCCCTGTCCATCACCAACTCCTGGAGTACACTCAGACTAATGTCTATCGAGTCAGTGATGCCACCAAGCCATCTCATCCTCTGTCGTCCCCTTCTCCTCCTGCCCCCAATCGCTTCCAGCACCAGAGTCTTTTCCAATGAGTCAGCATTTCACATGAGGTGGCCAGAGTACTGGAGTTTCAGCTTTAGCATCATTCCTTCCAAAGAAATCCCAGGGCTAATCTCCTTCAGAACGGACTGGTTGGATCTCCTTGCAGCCCAAGGGACTCTCAAGAGTCTTCTCCAACACCACAGTTCTAAAGCACCAATTCTTTGGTGCTCAGCCTTCTTCACAGTCCAACTCTCACATCCATACATGACCACTGGACAAACCATAGCCTTGACTAAACAGACCTTAGTTGACAAAGTGATGTCTCTGCTTTTGAATATGCTATCTAGCTTGGTCATAATTTTTCTTCCAAGGAGTAAGTGTCTTTTAATTCATGGCTGCAGTCACCATCTGCAGTGATTTTGGAGCCCCCCAAAATAAAGTCTGATACTGTTTCCCCTGTTTCCCCATCTATTTCCCATGAAGTGATGGGACCCGATGCCATGATCTTCGTTTTCTGCATGTTGAGCTTTAAGCCAACCTTTTCACTCTCCTCTTTCACTTTCATCAGGAGGCTTTTTAGTTCCTGTTCACTTTCTGCCATAAGGGTGGTGTCATCTGCATATCTAAGGTTATTGATATTTTGGCTTAGTCGTGTCCAATTCTTTGAAATCCAATGGACTGCAGCATGCCAGGCTTCCCTGTCCATCACCAACTCCCAGAACTTGTTCAAAATTATATCCATCGAGTTGATGATGCCATCGAAAAATCATATCCTCTGTGATCCCCTTCTCCTCCTGCCTTCAATCTTTCCCAGCATCAGGGTCTTTTCAAATGTGTCAGTTCTTTGCATCAGGTGGCCAAAGTATTGAAATCTCAGCTTCAGCATTAGTCCTTCCACAGAATATTTTGAACTGATTTCCTCTAGGATTGACTGGTTTGATCTCCTTGCAGTCCAAGCGATTCTCAAGAGTCTTCTCCAATACTACAGTACAGAAGCATCAGTTCTTCAGCACTCAGCATTCTCTATAGTTCAACTCTACATCCACATATGACTACTGGAAAAATCATAGCTTTGACTATGAACCTTTGTTGGTAAAGTAATGTCTCTGCTTTTTAATATGCTGTGTAGGTTGGTTATAACTTTTCTTCCAAGGAGCAAGCATCTTTTAATTACATGGCTGCAGTCACCATCTGCAGTGATTTTAGAGCACCCCAAAATAAAGTCTGTCACTGTTTCCATTGATTCCCCACCTATTTGCCATGAAGTGAGAGACCAGATCACATGATCTTAGTTTTCTGAATGTTGAGTTTTAAGCCAACTTTTTCACTCTCCTCTTTCACCTTCATCAAGAGGCCCTTTATTTCTTTACTTTCTGCCATAAGGGTGGTATTAACTGCATATCTGAGGTTATTGATATTTCTCCCTATAATCTTGATTCCAGCTTGTGCTTCATCCAGCTGGGCATTTCACATGATGTACTCTGCATATAAGTTAAATAAGCAGGGTGCCAATATACAGTTTTGATGTACTCTTTTTCCAATTTGAACAAGTTTGTTGTTCCATGTTCAGTTCTAACTGTTGCTTCTCGACTTGAATATATATTTCTCAGGAGACATGTCAGGTGGTCTGATATTCCCATCTCTTTTAGAATGTTCCATAGTTTGCTGTGATCCACACAGTCAAAGGCTTTGCCATAGTCAATAAAGCAGAAATAGATGTTTTTCTAGAACTCTCTTGCTTTTTCAGTGACCCAGTGAATGTTGAAAATTTGATCTCTGGTTCCTGTGCCTGTTCTAAATTCAGCCTGAATATCTGTAAGTTCACAGTTCATGTATTGTTAAAGCCTGGCTTGGAGAATTTTGAGCATTTCTTTGGTAGTGTGTGAGATGAGTGCAGTTGTGTGGTAGTTTGTACGTTCTTCGGCATTGCCTTTCTTTGGGATTGGAATGAAAACAGAACTTTTCCAGTCCTGTGTTCATGCCTGAGTTTTTCAAATTTGCTGACATATTGACTGCAGCAATTTAGCAGCAGCATCTTTTAGGGTTTGACATTAGTTTACATGCCATGATTCTGTCTTTTTTTAAATATAAATTTATTTATTTTATTTGGAGGCTAATTATTTTACAATATTGTATTGGTTTTCAGTTCAGTTCAGTTCAGTCGCTCAGTCGTGTCTGACTCTTTGCGACCCCATGAATCTCATCATGCCAGGCCTCCCTGTTCATTACCATCTCTTGGAGTTCACTCAGACTCACATCCATCGAGTCAGTGATGCCATCCAGCCATCTCATCCTCGGTCTTCCCCTTCTCCTCCTGCCCTTCATCCCACCCAGCATCAGAGTCTTCACCAATGAGTCAGCTCTTCGCATGAGGTAGCCAAAGTACTGAAGTTTCAGCTTTACCATCATTCCTTCCAAAGAAATCCTAGGGTGGATCTTCAGAATGGCCTGGTTGGATCTCTTTGCAGTCCAGGGGACTCTTAAGAGTCTTCTCCAACACTACAGTTCAAAAGCATCAATTCTTTGGCACTCAGCCTTCTTCACAGTCCAACTCTCACATCCATACATGACCACTGGAAAAACCATAGCCTTGACTAGATGAACCTTTGTTGGCAAAGTAATGTCTCTGCTTTTGAATATGATATCTAGGTTGGTCATAACTTTTCTTCCAAGGAGTAAGCGTCTTTTAATTTCATGGCTGCAGTCACCATCTGCAGTGATTTTGGAGCCCAGAAAAATAAAATCTGACACTGTTTCCACTGTTTCTCCATCTAGTTCCCATGAAGTGATGGGACTGGATGCCATGATCTTCGTTTTCTTAATGTTGAGCTTTAAGCCAACCTTTTCACTCTCCTCTCTCACTTTCATCAAGAGGCTTTTTAGTTCTTCTTTACTTTCTGCCATAAGGGTGGTGTCATCTGCATATCTGAGGTTATTGATATTTCTCCCAGCAATAATACTGTATTGGTTTTGCCATACATCAACATGAATCCACCACAGGTGTACACGTGTTCCCAATCCTGAACCCCCTTCCCACCTCCCTCCCCATACTATCTCTCTGGGTCATCCCAGTGCACCAGCCCCAAGCATCCTATATCCTGCACCAAACCTAGACTGGCACTTCATTTCTTATATGATATTATACATGTTTCAATGCCATTCTCTCAAATCTTGCCACCCTCTCCCTCTCCCACGGAGTCCAAAAGACTGTTCTATACATCTATGTCTCCTTTGCTGTTTCACATACAAGGTTATCATTATCATCTTTCTAAATTCCATATATATGTGTTAGTATACCATATTGGTGTCTTTCTTTCTGGCTTTCTTCATTCTGTATAATCGGCTCCACCTCATTAGAACTGATTCAAATGCATTCTTTTTAATGGCTGAGTAATACTCCATTGCATATATGTACCACAGCTAACAATACATCAACTTGAATCCACCATGGATATACACGTGATTCCCATCCTGAAAGCCCTCTACCCGCCTCCCCCCCATACCATCCCTCTAGGTCATCCGAAGCATCCAGTGTCATGCATTGAACCAGAACTGGCGATTCATATCATAGATGATATTATACATGTTTCAATGCCATTTTCCCAAACCATCCCACCCTCTTCCTCTGCCACAGAATCCGAAAGACTGTTCTATACATCTGTGTCTCTTTTGCTGTCTCGCATACAGGGTTATCACTACCATCTTTCTAAATTCCATATGTATGCATTAGCATACTATATTTGTGTTTTTCTTTTTGGCTTACTTCACTCTTTATGCTAGGCTCCAGTTTCAGCCACCTCATTAGAACTGATTCAAACGTATTCTTTATAATGGCTGAGTAATACTGTATTGTGCATATGTACCACAGCTTTCTTATCCATTCATCTGCTGATGGACATCTAGGTTGTTTCCATGTCCTGGCTATTATAAACAGTGCTGCAGTGAACATTGGGGTACACATGTCTCTTTCAATGCTGGATTCCTCAGTGTGTATGCCCAGCAGTGGGATTGCTAGGTCATAGGCAGTTCTATTTGCAGTTTTTTAAGGAATCTTCACACTGTTCTCCATAGTGGCTGTACTAGTTTGCATTCCCACCAACAGTGTAAGAGAGTTCCCTTTTCTCCACATCCTTTCCAGCAGTTATTGCTTGTAGACTTTTGGATCACAGCCATTCTGACTGGTGTGAAATGGTACCTCACTGTGGTTTTGATTTGCATTTCTCTGATAATGCGTGATGCTGAGCATCTTGTCATGTGTTTGTTAGTCATCTGGATGTCTTATGATTTCTAACGACTATCTGAGGTCACTTGTTTTCAGGCTGAAGAAGTTCTCCTAGTATTTCATGTTAGTTGGATGGACTTCCAATGAATCTTTTGCAGTTTTCGTTAATCTGACATTGTGTTTATTAGAGCTCCATTGTGCTGCTTTCAAATTTTTCCCTTTAGACAAAAATATCTTTGAACATTTAATTGTCATGTTTCTGGGTAATCTCTCTTTGTGTTTTTCCAACTTGCAGTTGTTGAGCCTCCTGGATAACTTTTTAATGAAACATAATAAATTGTTATGATATCTTTGAATGCATTTTTGTAGCTTTGTTTGCCTGCTTCTTTCCCTCCTTTCTCTGCTGTGGCAATCCTATTACGTGTATGTTGGTGACTTCAGTGGTGTTATGCATTTCTCTTCGGCTCTGTTCATTTTTCCTTCATTCTTCTTGTCCCCTCTGTTTTTTTCAGATCGCATAATCTCTGTCAACCTTTATTTTTATTTACTGCTTTTTTCTTCAGCCAGTTCAGTTCCTTTTGAGCCCTGTAGTGATTTTTGTTTCTTTTGGTTATTGTATTTTCAATTTTAGAATTTCTCTTTCTTTTTTGTAGTTTCTTTCTCATTTGACATATTTCCTTTTTGATGAGACGTCATAATACTGTCCCTTCCTTTAATTCCTTAGGGGTGATAATGTCGTCCAATTCTTTGAAGGTATTTGTGATAGTTACTTTGAAGTCTTTGCAACGGTCAACATTTGGGTCCCCTCAAATAAAGTTTCTATTGTCTGCTTTGAAAAAAATATATGTATGTGTCACACTTTACAGTTTCTTTGCATGTCTCATTATTTTAAATTTTACCTTTTAGGCTTAAATTCTATTTATTTATTTATTTTTGGCTGCATGGTGTGGCATGTGGGACTTTAGTTCCCTGACCAGAGATCACACCTGTGCCCCTGCATTGGAAGCATAGAGTCTTAACCACTGGACTGCCAGGAAAGTCCCTAACTTTACATTTAGACAGTATACTGTAGCAATTCTGCATACGATTCTCCCTCACCCATTTGGTACTTTTCATTGTTTGCCTGTTTATTTCTTTAGCTACTGGTGCTACTGTTTAAATTTGGAGACTCTGATATTGTCTGGAGACAGTACTGCAAACAGTTCCTGGGATAATAGTGGTTTTAGCAGGGCTCTCTTTGACTGTCTCTTTCCCTGATCACACTCAGATGTTAGGCTCCTTTAATTTCTGGCTGATCTGTGGTATTTTTCTGTAATGCCTTGGGCATAGATTGCTCCACAGTTAGATGCAGTTACATCCAGGCCTCGTTACAGGGGTAATGTATGAAGCCAGTGTATGAAGATTACTCTGACCCCAAGAGTGATTTCCTTAGGTAACCTTTCCCCTGTTCCCTCTAACAAACTTGTTGGTCAGTCTTTTAGCTTGTCATTCTCACTCCCAACAAACAGCTCCACTATTTCTTTTTTTTTTTTTTCACTATTTCTAAGAGCACACTTAGGTTCAACCTTTCCCCACACTGTTTCATATAAAGTTAGTTCGTTTGGTAGAGCTCCAGAACTTTCTGTTCTAAAGGCCTACTTGTCCTTCCGAGGAGAAAATAAACCTCTGAGCCATGGAACAAAGGATGGGGACTTCTGTACGTACTTCTTTTCCTTTAGGAGGAGGATGCAAGGTGTTTGCAGCAGCCTCTGGTCCCCTTGACTTGCCTCTCCTATAGTGGAACCCCCACCTCCGCAGGAGCTCGCATGGGAGAAATCAAGGTCCTAGTCTTTTCAGCCTACCACACTTGTAGTAGAATGTCTGATCTATGAGCTGAAGCTAGGTGAAAGAAGAGAGCCTGTGACCTCTATTGCAGTCACCTGAACTTAACCTCTACAAGGGGTAGATGGGGTGTTTGATAAACACTGGAAGCCTGTCCCTTGCATAGCACTAAAGATGAGAGAGAACTATATATTCTTGGCTGCATTTGTCTGGAATGAAGTTTCTTTCATGCTGAGCTGGAACAGAGGAAGGGACAGGGGAATAGGTTGTGATTCAGATGGCCCAGATTCTCAATGTCCTTATTGCAGTTAGTAGATTTTCTTGAATAAATGTTTCTTTATTTGTTGTATGCCCTTATGCCAATTTCCATACACATTAAATGGTTGTCTTTTAAAAACAGGTTTTATTGATTATGCTTATTTGGTTGGGTCCATGGAACTCATGCTGCCATCCTAGAAGTGGGAGTCCTGAAACTGGTTACCTTTGAGAGACCAGTTTTCATTAAGGCTGGAAGAAACAGGCAACCGATTAAAAACTCAAAAGATGATAATGAAGTGAAAGCAAAGGCTAGAAACTACTCTTTAGATGTTTTGTTGCAGACAGAGTGAAGCAACTTAGCAGCAGCAGCAGCAGCAGCAGGGTAGCTATAGGGCTTCCCAGGTGGCGCTAGTGGTAAAGAGTCACCTGCCAATGCAGGAGAAACAGATTCGATCCCTGGGTTGCAAAGATCCCCTGGAGGAGGGCACAGCAACGTACTCCAGTATTCTTGCCTGCAGAATCCCATGAGCAGAGGAGCCTGGTGGGCTACAGTCCATAGGGTCGCAAAGAGTCAGATACAATTAAAACAACTTAGCACACACACACACAGGGTAGCTAGAAAATCAGAGACAAGAAGTGGTCTTTAAGGTCACCTTGGGAAGTATGATTCTGAGTCTACAAGAAACGAATTAAAAGGTTCCTGGAACTGAGATGAAAATTGCAAGAATCCATATGATTTAGAATCATCTTTGACATACCGGAGCGTCAAGCATTCTAAGGGAAAAAAGGGTATGAGCTTGGCAGTTATCAAGATTTTTGACCTGATTTTGTATGTTGATGGAAGGTTAGAGTTTAAGGATTTAAAAGCGCTGGGAAAAACAGGTCAGAGTTAAAATGTGCATGTATGAGAAAAGGGTAGAGTTGAAATGTGCTTGCATGAAGTTAGGCTAAATAGAAAAGTAAAAGAAGTCAAAGGGGCTCTACTGTACTAAAAGAATACAGAAGGGAAAGGAAAGCAGAGGTCTTGAAGAGTAGTGGCAACAAATATGAGAAGAAGGAAAGATTAGATAGAAGGGGAGCCTTGGGGTTTAGTCTTCAATGTGGAGCAATTTAGATCTGAAAGACTGTGACAGAGGTGAAGTGGAGACAGAAGGTTTTGCAGCTGTGGAGACTGAGAAATGATAAGACTCAGTACCAAGGAAATTTTCTGATGCAGCATTCAGAGATGTGTATAATGGCAGGCCTGAGAAGGAAATGGCAACCCACCCCAGTATTCTTGCCTGGAAAATCTCATGGACAGAGGAGCCTGGCAGGCTACTACAGTCCACAGGGTCACAAAGAATTGGACAACGACTGAGCACTCAAACACACAAACACAATGACAGGAGATGGTTCACTGCCAGTGATGATTACTGTAGACACTAAAGGGTGGGAAGAAGGTAGGAGCAACGGCGTTTCCCCATCTCCTGGCCCATGGTTTCGTAATCGGTGGCAGTTGTGCTTCCTAATGTGACTCCAGCTTCCAGGAGGCCTTGGCCCTGGCTCCTGTGTTCTCATAATACCACCGCTGCCTTTTTGACCCTTCAGACTGAAGTGGGAGAAGAATGGGTTCCTATTGTTCCAGCCTCTGACTTGATAGCCTCGTGGTCCTCTGTCGGGCTTCTCAATTTGTCACCACCTTTATCACCATTCCTTTGCAATAAGTTCCTGCTGTTTTAAATACTCAGGGTTTTTTTTGTTTCCTGATTAGCTCTTCACACATACCCAATATACTTTGTACTCCATTACAAAACTCAGTGTGCTTGCGATTATATTTAATAAATGTCTTCTTAGCCAAACTCTGTTTCCTGAGGGCAGAGCTCATGGCTGTCTCCTGTAGCTCTGCATTGCTGTGGTCACCAGGTGAGAGGTGCTTGAAAATTATTTGCTGCATGAGTGGATAGAGAAGATGTGCTGTAGTTTTTCACTCCTGAAAGTTTCTCAGTCACCTCTTCGTTTCTTATTCTTGCCTTGGAAGAATGAGAGAAACTGCTAACAGACAAAGCAAAGCTATACTTGATGGCATGTCCTCATATCTTTCCAGCACCTAGAAAAGTCAGTTCATGCAAAAATAAAACAACATCTGCCCAAATAATTAAAACGAGAGTGGATTACTTGAATGTATCAAAGGGAAAAAGAAAAACTTTATGAAACTCACTCGAGAAGCTGATCGAGAGAAAGCTTAACCTGATATAGCTTTATAGGGCCTGAGAAAAACCATGTGAGCACTGAACTAGTTTTATTTTAACATGGAACTTATCTCTTTCTATCATTTTTACCTGTCAAATGATTTGAATTTGATTGAGTCACACCAGTGATTCAAACAGTAATATAATATCATTATATTACTATTTACCAAATTTAGTAGGAAGGAGAGGAAGAATTTATTTTGAAATTTCATAAATCTTAAAAGATATGTTACTTTGTCAGAGTTCAAATCCACATGTGGTCTCTCCAGAAGTACAATGTGAGCAGTGCTTCCGGATTCTTCAAGTCTGTTTTCATCACAGCAGAGCTCACTGTGTATGCTCCTAGCATTTTTGGAGGATCCTCTCTCTTCCTTTTTCCATTGTTATAGGGACAGCAGGAGGGCCTCACGGTGCAAGAAGGAAAGGAGATGCCACTCAGTTTTCTGCTGGCCACGACTGTGAAAGAGTCACCCCGTTCTTACAAAAATTAAGTGGGAGAAAGTGAAGCAATACTCAAGCCAAAATCATTTGGTGACATCAACAAACAATAAGCTGGAAATATCTCTTTGTGTAAAGAAATTGCACAACATTAAATATCCTCCTGGAACCCAAATTCTCTTATGTCAGGAATATATCTGAAATGCTACTCTGGGATGTTCTTATGCTCAATTTAGGGTAAGGGGGAAAAAGACTTCCAGCTGTTGTCTACATTTAAAATACAGACACATCTTGTATTGTGCTTCACCTCTGTTGCACATAGAAAATACTGTGTTTTTATACAGACTGAAAGTTGGTGGCATCCTGTGTGAAGCAAGTCAATAGGTACTATTTCTAAATAGACTTTGCTCATTTGATGTCTCTGTATCACCTTTTGTTAATTCTCACAATATTTCCAACTTATTTATTATTATTATTATATTTGTTTGCAAAATAATTCACTAAAAGCATTTTTAGGAAATAAAGTATTTTTTAATTAAAGTATGTACATTTTTTCAGGCAATGCTTTTACACACTTAATAGACTGCAAGTAAACATAACTTTTATATGTGCTGGGAAACCACAAATTCATGTAACTCACTTTATTGAGACATTTACTTTATTGTGGTGGCCAGAAACAGCCCTACAGTATTTCCAAGGGATGCCTATATGCACACAGAATTGAAAGGTGAGCTGTATATAGCCCAGAGAATAGCAGACCCATAGCGTAGCACATGCAAAAAGTCCTCATGTGGCTCCTTTTAGAACAGGAGGGATAAGGCAACTGAAGGACGGTCAAAAAAAATTATTTAATATTATGTAGTGCTATTTAAATTGTCTTTTAAAGAGAGTGTCCAAAATACATATTTACCATAATACAACAATGGGACAAATATGAACAGATTTAAAGTGTTGAAGTAATAACTCCTGGCTCTGTTTTGGACTTCTCTATTGACCCAGACTGTGAATCCTCTGCCTACAATGCAGGAGACCTGGGTTCGATCACTGGGTCAGGAAGACCCTCTGGAGAAGGAAATGGCAACCCACTCCAGTATTCATGCCTGGAAAATCCCATGGATGGAAGAGCCTGGTAGGCTACAGTCCATGGGGTCGCAGAGTCAGACACCACTGAGGGACTTCACTTCACTTTCACTGTTTTGACTTACAAAGTCATCAAAAAGCTTTTGAATACCCAGAACATGATCGATGATGGCAATTCAGGTTTTTTTTAGTTAGAATGTATATTTAAGAGTGTGCATGTGTGCATATGTGTGTGTATACACACTTACAAGGTGAGTATCTTACAGATAAAAGCAAGTGGATAAGTTACAGGATCAATGCACACTGATGGGTTCATGAAGCTAAATGACAACACAATCAAAGTTGCTGAGATCTCTGTGATCCTTTTAACCTTAAGACTTTCTCACAGAGTGCTTGTAGGGATACAGTGAAACACAGTCTGTAAAAATGCCTCGTGAATTGGAGTTACTTTCCAAGTGTTATGAGCTACAAATGTAGTAAAGGAAATTGATTTTTAATGACAAATTACTCCAAGAGAGGAAATCATGGAAAACTTAAAATTGGAGGTTTCATGTGACCCGAGCCTTGAGAGATTTGTAGTATTTTACTAGGCTTGGAGAGAAAGAGATTTCGAACAGGAAAGAGCATGTGCAAAGATATGAAAGTATGCAACTGTATGGTTCATGCAGCGAGTTGGAAATAAGGCTCTATAGTCAAAGTGGGGATAATAACAGACATTTCAAGGCCTACTTAGCCGCCTGCATTTCTCTATTTTCTGGATTACAATTGTTGAGAATTTTAGTGGTGGGTTGAGTTATTGACGCTGTTCTTCGTCTCTGTATTCAACCTCTTGCTATTTCCCAAAAGTGGAAGCTAAGTTTGCGTCTCTTACCCCCTCCTATCCTTTTGCCATGGAGATCTGCCTCCAAACACAGCCCTTCTGCCCTCCTCCTTCTTTCAGAGTTTCAATGAAAAGGCAGTTCTGTGTACCAAATCTGCCTTAGCTGGTCTGGAGCACTGTGTGATTCAGTGGTTTGTATTATGAAGCCAGGATTCAAGCACTTCTAAGCCCCATCCTCCAAAGTGAGTCCGTCTGACTGATTTTCATATCTCTCTTTCTGTCTCAGCCCCTTTTCTACATTTATCTCTTTCTCTGTTTCCATTGATTCTGAAATTAGAGTGCAAAAAGAGGTGTTATGGGTTGGTTCTCCTGATGTCAGCTAACCTTTGCTACAACACTATAGAGAAATGAACTGCAGTGTCTCAATAGCATGAAGCAACAAACATTTACTTTACTCCTGGATCCATGGATCAAATGCTGTAGTGTCACTTCCTGTGTCCATATTCTGGGTTCCAGGCAAAGGAGGCAGCAGCTGACCAAGAGAGACTCTCCCCATAATAAGAGTTTACTCAGTTATGTCTGACTCTTTACAACCCTATGGACTGTGTAGCCCACCAGGCTGCTCTGTCCATGGGGATTCTCCAGGCCAGAATACTGGAGTGGCTTGCCATTTCCTTCTTCAGAAGATCTACCCTACACAGGGATTGAACCCACGTCTCCTGCATTGCAGGTGGATTCTTTACCACTGCGCCATCCAGGAAATGCAAGAGGGTAAATCTTCCTCCTCAAACACATTTCAGGTTCCTGTCTTACATTTACTCACATCCCATTGGCCAGAGTAAAGGACCTGGAAAAGATCTCTGCTTTAGAGAGAAGAAATTCAGGAGCTGCTTTTTGACAGGGTGGTAGAAACACAGAAGGAGTGAACAAAGCCTATCTGTTATGAGAGAACAAAGAAGCAACAGGTCCCATTTGCTTAGAGCCCTGTGAAGCCTGAGCAGAGGTAAGGGCAGCCCACAGTGTGATGGAGTGGGGACACACAGAGTACTTGGATGCAGCCACTGGACAGAGAGTCTGCTTGAGGATGGTAGTTATAAAGCTTCTGGATCCATCTACACTTGTCATTTCAAGCTTATGTAGCTATTTGTTGTGAAAAAAAAAATGGTGTGAGGAAATATCTAAATAACTTAAAAACTGTGTATCCAAAAATGGTCTTAGTTCAGTTCAGTTCAGTCACTCAGTCGTGTCCAAATCTTTGCAACCTCATGGATTGCAGCACGCCAGGCCTCCCTGTCCATCACCAACTCCCAAGCCTACTCAGACTCATATCCATTGAGTCGGTGATGCCATTCAACCATCTCATCCTCTGTCTACCCTTTCTCCTCCTGCCTTCAATCTTTTCGAGCATCAGGGACTTTTCCAATGAATCTGTTCTTCACATCAGACAACCAAAGTATTGGAGTTTCTGATTTAGCATCGGTCCTTCCAATGAACACCCAGGACTGATCTCCTTTAGGATGGACAGGTTGGATCTCCTTGCAGTCCAAGGGACTCTCAAGATTCTTCTTCAACACCACAGTTCAAAAGCATCAATTTTTTGACACTTGGCTTTCTTTTTAGTCCAACTCTTACATCCATACATGACTACTGGAAAAACCATAACCTTGACTAGACGGACCTTTGTTGGAAAAATAAACAAAACGGTTTAGGAAGACAAACTGTCCATTCATACTCTGAAGGCTCTTTACTGGGGTGAAATATTTTCTAAGATTTGGAAAAAGTAAATTTTGTTCTATAACTCATTTTTGAGCATTCAGTGGACCTTGCTTTCTGTCTTTTTACATTTTCTTTTTCACACACTATGGGAGGCCTGCAGCACCCTAAACATTGGGAACGGAAAGGCAGAACCATTCATTCATTCCACAGCAGGAATAACATTTGCTTCTCTTAAGGACCTGCTTCTCTGATCTTCCCATATTTAGTAAAGCAAAGAATAACAGAGTGACTTGCATTAATAACACTGGCAGGTTTATGTAGCCAAGCCTGAAGGTGCAAAAGGAAGAAAAATTTGGAAATAGTGTAAACTTCACAGGACACATTTGCAACTTTTTATCTGAAATATTGTGACAGTTTTTTGGAAACAAGCTCCTGACAGTGGTAAATATTAATTTCCCTTGTCTGAGACTTGTGACTTGACCACTGGCTTGTGTGGCAGGCTTGGGTTTATGCTGGTATCCTTAACTGGCCTAGGATTATGTGAGAAACATTTTTCTTGCCCCTCTCTCAAGAACCATGAATGGAGCTATGCTTTGCTGTATAAGGTCAGGGGCAGGAGCCGGGAGGACCCCATACCTGAAAGGCAGCGGCCAAGAGGAGTTACCCCACATCTGAGGTCAGGGGCAGTGGCCGAGAGTGCCAGACTGTGACGGTGCAGGAATGGCTGAGAGGAGCTACCTAAGTCCAAAGCCAGGCGCAGCAGCTGAGAGGAGCCACCTCGTGTCCAAGGCCAGGGCGGAGGGCCAGAGGAGCAACCCCATGTCCAAGGTCAGTGGTGGCAGCCGGTAGGAGCCACCCTGCGCCCGAGGTCAGAGGTGGCGGCCGGGAGGAGCAACCCCATGCCCAAGGAGCAGTGGCTGTGCAGGCACAGGAGGGCCTAGAGGAGCTGCCCCACGTTGAAGGTCAGGAAGGGCAGTGGTGAGGAAATACCACTCGTCCAAGGTAAAAGAAACACAAGTAAGATGGTAGGTGTTGCAAGAGGGCATCAGAGGGCAGACACACTGAAACCATACTCACAGAAAACTAGTTAACACACTAGGACCACAGCCTTGTCGAACTCACTGAAGCTAAGCCATGCCCATGGGCCAACTCAAGATGGGTGGGTCATGGAGGAGAGGTCTGACAGAATTAGGTCCACTGGAAAAGGGAATGGCAAACCACTTCAGTATTCTTGCTTTGAGAACCCCATGAACAGTATGAAAAGGCAAAATAATAGGATATTGAAAGAGGAACTCCCCAGGTCAGTAGGTGCCCAATATGCTACTGGAGATCAGTGGAGAAATAACTCCAGAAAGAATGAATGGATAGAGCCAAAGCAAAAACAATACCCAGCTGTGGATGTGACTGGTGATAGAAGCAAGGTCCAATGTTGTAAAGAGCAATATTGCATAGGAACCTGGAATGTCAAGTCCAGGAATCAAGGCAAATTGGAAGTAGTCAAACAAGAGATGGCAAGAGTGAATGTCAACACTCTAGGAATCAGTGAACTAAAATGGACTGGAATGGGTGAATTTAACTCAGATGACCATTATATCTACTACTGCGGGCAGGAATCCCTCAGAAGAAATGGAGTAGCCATCAGAGTCAACAGAACTGCTCTTATTGGGGTCAAGGATGGGGGCCTTGGGTTTCAGGGCTATACACTTTATCAAAGAATATTTAAAATATAGGAGTTGGAATTTAAAGTCTGAGAAGAGAAAAAAACAAATGGTCCAATTAGTCATTTATTGAAATCAATAAAGATCTTCAAAAGAAAGGGATCTTAGGAGGAGGAGGCCTGGCTCTTTATCTAGTCCTATGGCTGCCAATGTGTTTATTCTAGAAAGTGTCTTTGAAGTGGATGCCTCAGGAATCAAAGCTTAAGTCAGGCACTTGCATTAAAAATAGGAGAGGCAGGAAATGTAAGGTTTTATAGTACACCCCAGTTTGTGGAATCCATCCTTGGATCAAATAGCTATGGCTATGTTGACAGTGGGGACTTCCCAGTGATGCTAGAGGTAAAGAACCCACCTGCCAATGCAGGATTCATAAGAGACTCAGGTTCGATCCCTGGGTTGGGAAGATTCCCTGAAGGAGGAAATGGCAGCCCACTCCAGTATTCTTGCCTGGAGAATTTCATAGGCAGACTACAAGCCTGGCAGACTACAATCCACAGGGGTGCAAAGAGCCAGACATGACTAAAGCAACTGAGCGTGCGTGTATACATGTTGCCAATGACATTTTCAGTAGATAAGGTCCCTTAGGAACCCATACTTCCTGGTATTAGGGTTGGTCCCAGAGAAAGGTGTATCTGGTAATAAGCAAGTGACTGAGTACTAAGTCACTTCAGTCATCTCTGACTCTGCCACCCTATGGACTGTAGTCCGCCAGGCTCCTCTGTCCGTGGGATTCTCCTGGCTAGAATACTGGAGTGGGTTGCCATGCCCTCTTCCAGGGGATCTTCCCAACCCAGGGACTGAACCCATGTCTCTTATGTCTCCTGCAATGACAGGTGGGTTCTTCAACACTAGCACCACCTGGGAAAGTGACAGAAATTCCAAAACTACTATAAATGCATGCAACAAAGGGGCAGATAAACCGGTAAACTAGCAGGAGTTGAAGCAGCCTGAACACATGTAAAGGGCTCCGTGACGAGCACTCTGATTCCTAGGGCCCCGAGAAGCGTCTGTGAATTAGCCACCTTCAAGGGCTTTGTCACTGAGGCTGTAATTTCTGATGCCATTTGCTTGTCAATGAAGAAGCAGAACAAGCTTGTAGACTTTACTGTGTCTCCTCCTCAATAGCAGTTGTGTTCTTTAGACCAACTCAGTTCATCAATCATATTTCTTTATTTTGCAGGCGAGTGTAATTCACATTAAAAAAAAAAAAAAGCAACAACACACACACTTGAAGAGAAGAAATTATAGAGACAAAACCCTTGCGTAAAACACAATTCATGTCTGTTAACAGTATTAAACCGTGTGGACCTGGGGTATGAATTCTTTAAATCTGCTGTTAAGTTCTTTGCCTGTCTGGCCTGCTAGTGGCCACTCAGATAATGCCCAAGTCCTTTCCTCTGCATTGTGTGTAGGATCAGAAAAACCCCTCTGACAATCAGGGATAATGTAAAACTTTTTCTCTTCTTCCTTGTATAACTCCTTACCTCCTAATATTCCCTATATTCTTCCACAGGAAGTTGAGTTCTTTCTCTCCATTGTGAAACTGTTCTTACTAATTGCTAAATTTCTTTTGGGAGCAACTCTTCTACAAGTCTCCATTATTAGCTCCCCACACCTTCACCCCACTTTTCTCTGCCCCCCCACCCCACCTTTTTTTTTTGTCACTTTCTAGGCAGCTTTACCTGCAACATTTTATTTTCAACCTTTGTAGATTATATACAAATATTCTCACCTCTATACCTGTACTTTAGAGCTTCCCTAGTGGCTCAGCAGTGAAGAATCCACCTGCCAGGCAAGAGATATAGGTTCAGTCCCTGGTTTGGAAAGATCCCCTGGAGAAGGAAATGGAATTCCACGGACAAAAAAGCCTGGCGGGCTACAGTCCATGGGTCTCAAAGAGTCCATTTACTTAGAGAGTAAACAATGCCAATAATACCTGTAGTTCGGACATCACACCTAGGTTCCAAAGAGTCTAGTAAGTATGTCTTCCTATCTATTCAACCTAATATTTAAATGTAATATTTCCAGATGAAATTTCATCTTGCCTTGAAAATCCACTTCACCTATTCCCCCAATCTGCTATTGCGTGGACATTCATCTGAGGTTGGCCAACTCCTTTGAATACCTCTGTTTATTTTTGTAATTCCTCACACTACGAGCCCTGCTTTCCAAAGGTAGATGTCAGAAAACTCACACCCACAAACTTCTTTGCATCTACAGTACAGGGATAAGAACTAGTTTGGACTAATCAGATTTTATGTATTATATGTAAAATGACAGAAATTTATAAATGGCTACAGTACTGATTATTCCTTCCTAAAATAGTCAGATACCAGATCTATCATGTCAGATATCCATACTGTGCCATTTAGTTGGGTCTTCAAAGGCTCTCTGTTCCCCTCAGAATAATGTATAGTGTTATACAAATAGACTTTATAATCCTGTCCTACCAGTCTATATAACTCAGCATCAGTCTCTTTACCTGAGAGCTATCATCTTACATTTAATGCTCACATGTTAAAAAGCATCTCAAGATACATCACTCAAAGCAAGAAATCTTTTCAACCTTTTACCCTTATTAAATTAAATATAAATAATTACCTTGATTTGTTAGTGTGTCCTATTCCTTAGGTGCAAGTTAGTTACAATTTGACAGAAAACTGAAATTGCCATATTTCCATATATGTTTCATATCACATATGCAATATTTTTAGATTTAAAAAATTTTATTTTCTATCCTCATTCAATGGGTAGAAATATATTTTAAAGAGAATTTAGTTGAGCCGATTTAGAGCTTCTCTCTATTGTTCAGGAGACAATCAGAAAGTTTGGGTGTTTAATGGTGAAGTCCAGAGAGATCTCCTGCTTCCGAATTGACTTGATGAATTGGCACATCAGCTGGGCCTGTCTTGCTCTCTGACTTGCATCAAGAATAGTAGTGCCAGCAGAAGAAGCAGTAATAGTCTCCCTTCTTACTGTTAACCTCCACACTTTGGCAAAATGGTCACTAACTGGTCTTTTCCTGTAGAACTGAGTATATCTGTGTGGGAAAATAACACCCTTCCTAGTCTAGTTTCCCCAGGTCCGAGCTAGGTTGACAGTAAAACTTTATAAAGAACGCATTGTATGGGAGGCTGAATGAATGCCTTTTGAAAGAGATTCTCAATTATGCAATTCAATCATAAGAAACTGGCTTCACAGAGCTGTTGGGCCAGAAACCATAACAATACCGTTTAAGGAAATGCCTCTGAGAATTTTCTCAGTGGAGCAACTGTAATTCATTTTCATTCTTGTGCAGCTGCACATCAGGACTGGGCAAGTATAAGAACCCCTAACACAGAGCAAGTTCTCCACAGAACGGTGACTCAGTGTTCTCTAGGCTCAATTGCTTGATATCTGCTTCAAACCAGTTTCCTCTGTGAAGCATTTTGGAAGTGAATAAAATAATGGGTAAAGTCTAGAAACAGTTAATATTCTACTGGATGTAAAAAATAAAAGGGATAATATATATATGTGTGTGTGTGTGTGTGTGTGTATACAAACACACACACACACACACACACACACACACATATATAATTTAAGGTTATGAAGAAGGAAGAAGGAATAGACAAGGAACCAACATTTACTGGTGGCTAGTCTGTGATTCTCTGTGCTAACAGCTGGACAGGTTATCACATTCAATTTTCAAAAGATATTTCCCATGCAAGGTGTTTTCCTATATCAAAGGTGAGGGAACAGACATTCAACTCTTCCCACTCACTGCACGAAGCTAGTAAGGAGCACACTTAGAATTC
Organism: Madoqua kirkii; assembly: GCA_006408675.1. Classification (NCBI taxonomy): domain Eukaryota; kingdom Metazoa; phylum Chordata; class Mammalia; order Artiodactyla; family Bovidae; genus Madoqua; species Madoqua kirkii. Next base: position 4,750 of record SJYC01071292.1, on the reverse strand, counting down.
AAACTAGAGATGTCGAGTTTTAAAATCATACTCTTTCAATCATGTGCTTTTCTTAAAAGATTTTATCTTAGTTTTGGTTTTAGTTTCTTTCAAAAGCTAAAAAAAACACTCAGTTAAAAGGAATCTCCAGGTTTCGCCTGTATTTTTGTTAGTTTACCACAGTGATGAAACTTCACTCCAGGAAAACTTGATGAGCTTCATTTGCTTTTGTTTTCTTTCTTCATGTCTCCTTCCTTGTATTTTTTTAAATTAATTTTTCTTTTTTTACTTGAAAAAAATGTTTTATTTCCAAATCTGGTCCATATTAACAGTCTAGTTTAAAGCCACACCTTAAACTACAGAATTTCCACTGTAATGAAACTATTTAGCATTGAGTTATAAATAGCCTTCATGAAGATATATTCTCCATTTCACCATCATCACACAGCCCCTGGTGAATGTATGTTTCCACAAAGCAAAATAAAAACAGACAATGCATTAAAAAATAAATAAAGAAAGAAATCTCCAAGCTTCATAGGTTACCAATTCACCGGTAATTCTCTGTAAGAGGCAAATGCAAATTTATAAAGCAATATTTTTAAGAGCTGCATTTTTATATCATTGATGACATAAATTAGCAAAAATGAAGAAAGAAACTTCAACATGCCAGTTTTTTAAAGATGTTGAAGAAGAGATATATGGCTTCTTAATTTACTTAATACTTCCATTATAGAAAAATGTACTTGGCTTCCCTGATGGTTAAGTGGGTAAGAATCCACTTGCCAGTATGAAATAAGGGTTCCATCCTGGTCAAGGAAGATCTCACATGCCATGAAGCAACTAAGATTGTGCACCACAACTATTAAGTCTGTGCTCTAGAGTCCAGGAGCTACAACTACTGAGCCCATGTGCTGCAACTACTGAAGCCTACATGCCCGAGAACCTGCGCTCCAGGACCAGGTAAGCCTTTACCCTGAGAAGCCTGCGCACCGCAACTAGGGAGTAGCCCCCACTTGCTGCAACTAGAGAGAAGCCCATGTAGCAACAAAGATCCGGCAGAGCCAAAAATAAATAAAATTATTTAAAAAATGTACTAACAGCACTCCCCTTAGAATTTAATTCAGCAGAGTAGACAGATTTTGGTATTCTCTTTTCTACTAGAATTAATACTATAAGTGAACACAGAATACCTTTTGTGAAAAGAGGACAGAGTCAAGCCAGAAATTGTGTTTGGATGAGAACACACATTTTATAGGGCCAAGAAATCTCTGGACACTTTAATGTGACTGAATAAAAACAGATAAAGCACTAACTATAATATGAGAGTATCATGAGTATCACCCATTTTTGGCAATTCTGTAGCTATTTCCATGACTAAGAGTCCAGTGCTTTGGGATCATCATGCAGCCAGGAACTCCTTATGTACAGACAGACTAATTGGCAAGACAAGGGTGGGAAGCTCTGCAGTATTCAAGAGTCAAGCCAGAAATTGTGTTTGGATGAGAACACACATTTTATAGGGCCAAGAAATCTCTGGACACTTTAATGTGACTGAATAAAAACAGATAAAGCACTAACTATAATATGAGAGTATCATGAGTATCACCCATTTTTGGCAATTCTGTAGCTATTTCCATGACTAAGAGTCCAGTGCTTTGGGATCATCATGCAGCCAGGAACTCCTTATGTACAGACAGACTAATTGGCAAGACAAGGGTGGGAAGCTCTGCAGTATTCTCGCTGCTGGCTGCTCTGCTAAATGAAAACTTCATAGAAATAACATATGTATGAACAATGCAACCTGTTCACAGGCAATTCATTTACCACCCTGTCTCCCAAAGTTCCTAATTTTCTGAGTGGGTCACCTCTGACAAAGTCTACATCTGTGTAATGTCAAGCATGATCTGTGTGGATGTGTAATACTCCATTAAATTACAAGCTATTTTGCCTGCATAACATCAAGCTGATTGGCATTCCTTTATAGTCCCATTCAAAGATTTTTTTTTTCTCATTTGGATGCTTGATATCATTTAAATACAATTCAGGACTTACTCAGGAATTAAAAGCATTCTTTTCTTAAACAGCTCAAATGGCCAGCTTGATATCATCACCTGACTATAAATAACGGGAATATCAATTATCCTGTGGCCTCCCTCGGGCCAGGCGGATGACAAACTCCTACTCTTTCTTTCCAGTGGAAGCTTGTGCCTTGGTCTTTCCAATTTTTGTGGTTTATAAAAGAACTCATCCACAATGTTCTTCTATTTTTACACCTGTGAAAACAGAGCCTAGGAGACCTAGGAGCTATTTAGGATTTTTAGCTTTGTTGGCCACGTGGACTGAAGGACATCTGGGAGGTTAGTCTTCTGCAGTAAAGCTCAGCACACTCAGTGACATGGCTGCCTACCTAGCCCTGGAGGCTCACTGGAAGGGTGATTCTCTCAGCTCAACCACTGAAAAAGTCCCCCTGAGCTATGATGTCACTACCAGCCTCAGAGTTTTCATCCATGGGACAGACTAGTGATTTTCAACTGGCAACACACCAGGTAACCTGTCACAAGTATAGCCTGATAATATCATGATTATCACTAGAATCACGCAATTTGAGACCTAGAAGGATGCTTCTGGACTATTAGAGTTCCTCTCTCTTATTTTAGATAGGAGGAAGTGGAGTCCAGGCCAGTGGTGGTGATACAAGTCTATCCCATGAACCAAAGTGAAATCATAGAGTTTTATACAGAACAAGGCCATGTAATTCTTAGCTACAGGACTCACAGTGGTGGACAAAGAAAGATGATGACAGAAAGATCATCTACACCACAGAAACATGTAAAGTGTGGAAGTGTCAGTTGCTCAGTTGTGTCTGACTCTGCGATCTTACAGACTGTAGCCCACCAGGCTCCTCTGTCCATGAAATTCTCCAGGCAAGAATAATGGAGTGGGTAGCTATTCTCTTCTTCAGGGGATCTTCCTGACCCAGAGATCAAACCCAGGTCTCCTGCATTGCTGGCAGATTCTTTACCAACTGAGCCACCAGGAAAATCGCAGAGGGTAAGAATTGTCACAGGCTGAAAGACAGCTCATAGCGAGTTGCTGTGCAAGAGGGGTGTCATTGCTGAAAAGAAAGTCTTTCCTTCCAGGACCTGAGTGACACATTTCACCTCATCATAACTAAACTCTCAGGCCTTCTTTCTGCCAGTAACTCGAGTCATTCTCAAGTGTGATTTACAATCTCTTTTTCTGGACCCCAGAGAACTTCCATTCAAAAAAAAAAAATGCAATGTACATATGACCAGATACATACATATATTGATATTCTGTAAATTTCAAATAGGACTTCCCTGGTGGCTCAGATAACCAGACATTCCTATAGCTCTTTATTTCCTAAAGTCTTATATCATCACTGATTCCCCCAGAAATATTAGCTATTTAATTTCATTTTAATATTGTTCATCCATTGTTTGTTTATTTTTATTCATTCTTGCATTCATTCATTCATTCCACAGTTATTGAACACTTGCCTTATATGAAGTACATTCTACGCCCTGGATGAGATATAAAGATGTATAAGAGACTCCCTATTCTGAAGGATTTCACAATCTCTTGTGTCAGACATGCCTGGAAATAGATAAATTAAAATACCAGACTACCACAAAAATGATAGAACTGCTGTTGGAGTACATGGGAGGGTGTTGTATAGTATGCTTGTGGACATTTGAGACAGAGCACAAAGGATGAGAGAAGTTGGCCAGACAGAAAGAACAATCCTTCCTTCTGAATAACATCATGTACAAAAGCACAAAGTTCTAGAGTATTTCGGAATGATGAACAGACTCATGTGGGCAGAATAAAGATGTAATCAACCTCAGATGTATTCAAGAGGTTTAACTGGATGAACACTGGAAAAAGAAACTCCAGATTTTAAGCTCAGGAAATAAAATAAATACAGTATATAGTAAAAAATATATATATATATGTATATGTTTAAACAAGTCTAAAAATAAGCATAGAGTTCAGTTTGGAACATCTGAGAATGTATAAAACCCTGAGGTCATTTGTAGAACAATTCTTATCTGCTTTTCCAGTAGTTAAAAGAAGTTTCCACCAATATAGATGGTCTTGTTTTGTTCTAAACAGTCAGGAAATAAAAGAACAGGAAAATACAGTGGCAGCCACTAGCTTTAAAAAAAAGAAACACTTTATTTCCTGCTATTGATAATAATAGGGCTTTCCATATGGCAAAGCAGTAAAGAATCTGCCTGCAATTCAGGAGACCCACGAGCGTGGGTTTGATCCCTGAGTGGGGAAAATCCCCTGGAGGAGGAAATGGCAACCCATTCCAGCATTCTTGCCTGGAAAGCCCAGGAGGTTGCAAAGAATTGGACACACCAGAGTGAGAGTATACACTGTAGGTAATAACACTGGAAATCTGGGCCGTATTGCTACCACACTTATTTAATTAACCCAGAGGCTTAAAGAGAGTGTGGTCCAGCTTTCTAGTATTATCCATTTTTAAAGTAGTTGAAGCAGTTACACAAATAACTTGGAATTCTGTTGTAGTTGTTTAGTTGCTAAGTGGTATCGTGTCCAACTCTTTGCGACCATACAGACTGTATAGCCTTCCAGGCTCCTCTGTTCATGGTGTTATCCCAGGCAAGAATACAGGAGTGGGTTGTCATTTTCTACTCCAGGGGATCATCCTGACCTGGTGATCTTCCCAACCTAGGAACTTTTTAAAATATAAATTTATTTATTTTAATTATAGGCTAAC